>MNCI01004374.1:5957-17614 GCA_015680685.1 Gnetum montanum
AAAAAATCACATACCTCAGACTTGCTTAACCATACACCGTGACACATACAAGCAAGCCTGGGAAGACAACGAACGATTAACCCCAAGTGTTTCTTGTGGCGTTAAGGCATTTAGTCTACGGAGTTCGACCGGATCGCGCGTGTACGCTCGTATTCGTATGGTGGAGTGTAGGGGTACCTCGCCACTCATCAATGAGCATATAACAATCTATAACTTGAAACTAGCCATGCCAAATTTCCAAAATCTACATCTAAGGCAAATTATTCGATGAATAACTCTATCAAAATCATAGATACCCAAAAATGATCATGGCCTTGCTCATAATATCAACTACTTGCTATATAGAAATAGATACTTGATGCTTAAGCTTATGATTGAACTCAGACAGGTGGCCTATTACTTCAAAATCCATGAGGACTAGCACATAAATTAATACTAAAGACCAAAGATAGATCATCACAAAAAACTAGTCTAATAGAAATAAGAGTAGCAGACATTCTAGTTTCAACCAAAAGAAATCATCAATAAATATAAAAGCCATGAATTTTTAGATTGAATATAATAGCCATGCATATTTGCTCTTTGAATAAGGTGATACAACCACTTAAAAACATTGATACTAATAAAGAACTAAATATCCATATATTGTTAAATACCTTTTAAAGTCCTCATATGTACCAAACATAACCATTCATCAAAAATAGCTTAAGTTGATAGAGAACTAACTATATAAGTCTTATTAATCATTGAAGTTCATATATGCAACACACAATCATTCAAGATTTTTCCATCCCATTAAGTGAAAAATACCTCTTGATGACCTTTCCTTGCTCATTGTGCATTTTGGTTGAAGTCTCCATGGACTCCCCCTACATATGTGCTACTTATCTTGGGCTTTTAATATCAATGTGCAAAAAATCACAAACATATTATAACTATAGATCAACATTAAGATTAATTTTTGGAGATCTGGATCTTCAACCATCAATATCAATAGAGGTTTGTCTCATCTTATAAATGGAAAAAATCATTCCAAAGGATATGAGCATAGAAACAGATCATCACAAGAATTTTAGATTGATCAAGATAGGAAATCAAACCAAGGGAAATTATTACAAGAGCTATTATAAATCTTTACCAAACCAATCAATATCATGAATGAATGAGAGAAATGCTTTAGACACTTATTCCAAATTTTTTATCTAAGGCATGGATAACTTAGACTATCCTTATTAACTAGCAAGTAAAGAGATAGAAACTTGCCTTGACTTACCTTTCTTGCCAATAAATTGAAAAGATTAATGGAGTTTGAGATGAGGTTACATATCATGAAGTATCTCCTCATCCTTAGGTTTTCTCTCATTAGATCGTGTATGTGATGTGTCTAATTCTTCATTTTCCTTGTGATAAAACTTTGAATTACTTTTTGCATTATTTTCAAAGCTCCACTTCTCTTTATTCTCTTTTATTAGTACCTACATAATTTCCTTACCAAGCCCCTTTTACCAAGACCAAGAATTAATCTTATGTTGATCATCATAATCTAGAGTTTGTATAAAACCATAATTTTTGCATATAAAAGTAGTTTCATCCTTATGATTAGAATTATCAAACCTTACTATGCTTGACTTTGAGCTTGGAACTTCAAGTGTTGCTTCCTTTGAATTTTTTGGCTAATTTTTGGGAATCTACTCATCTTAAATCTTGCTGCAATCCTTGGTACAAGAGGTTAGTGGTTGAATCTCAACTTTTATGTCTAAGATCTCTCCTTTCATTTTAGCATGAATAGCATTTAACTTAGAATGCACTAGTATCTTTGCCTTTGTAATCAAATGATGTAAGAGAAATAATTCTTCTTTGAATTCACTATACCTCTCATCACACTTACCATGTTATTCAACCATATGTGATGAAGATTCATTAGTAAGAACCATGCAAATGAGATGAGAATCTTTAGGAGAATTGCATGCTTCTTCTTCACTTTTCTCACCATGATCCTAACTTGTATAAAAGTTGGTATTTTTCGATTCCTCATCATTGGATCTATTCTTTAATTGAACTTTGCTATCATTTGAATTACTAGGACATTCAAAAGCCATATGGCCTCTTCCTCCACAAGTCCAACACTCTATGAAAGAAAAATATAGATTAGAAGAATTTAAAAAATTTCTACCTCTTTCTCTACCTTTGAAGAAAGTTGTTCTTTGTTGTTGCTAAGATGTCCCTTTTTTTTTCTTGTAAGTAATTGTTGTAGTTTCCTTGAGAGAAGAGTAATCTCATCTTCATTACCCTCATCATGCTCATTGACCTCCTTCTCCTTGGAGGCAATGTTTAAAGTAATAAGTTTTTTCTTGAATCGCTCCTTCACTTGTGAGATTCATTTAATAGGCAATGAGAGCACTTTGAAGTTCCTCAAATCTCAGAATTGAGAAATCTCTGATTTTCTCCATGGTTGTGACTTTAGGCCTAAACTTCGGTTGTAGAGTTTTGATCATTTTGATGATGATATCTCTTTCAAATAAGTCCTTCATTATTTTTCTAATGGCTGCAACAATACCATTAGCTTTAGAAAATAATCCTCAATTTTCTCACCTTCTCAGATTTTAAGTTTATCATATTCAATTTGCAAAACTAACAATTTCAATTGCTTAAAAGTAGAGGTTCCTTCATAAGTAGCTTCTAAACTTTGCCAAAATTTATTTGGCCATTTTACATCTTGATATCCTATTGAATTTAGATTTATTCAATGCACAATATAAATAATTTTTCTTTTGAATCAAACACAAATTATCCTTTTCCTCTTGTGACCATTTGTTGCGAGGCTTGATGATGTCGATGGTGTCGTCAATGGGTGGAGTGTAGCCTTCTAAGATTGACTCTCAAACTTTAAATTCCATGGATTCAAAGAACCCTTGCATTCTATCTTTCCAATAGATGATGTCAAATCCATCGAACATGGGTGGCTTTGTGTAAGAAGTCTCCTCCATTGTTTACTCTTTGAAGTTGATGATGGAAAAAAGAGTACTAGGCTCCAATACCTCTTGTGGATTGTTGAACTTAAAAGGGTAAGGAATGAATAAGTTTCTCAAATTAAAACTTAAAGGAACAAACCACACACACAAATTTACATGGTTCCCCAACTTGGGTACTCCACACTCAAAGGGTAGGTCACAAGCACACCTTCAAACTTTATTGCTCTTAAATTATGGTTGAAGGGTCCACACTTTGTACAGTCGTCAAGCCCCACTCCAAAGTGTTATACCATAGCACCAATCACTTGACCCTGCAAGGCCTCATTAGCCTTGGAAATGCGGTTTTAAGGATTCTACAACCTTTACAATCTTGAACTCTACATTGAAGTGTTGTATCGTAGCATCAAAAAATCAATGCTACAAGGTCCCAACAAGCTCAAGGAACTCAAACGCATAGGGTAACAAGAATAAGAAATACAAGGAATGATTACAATTGAATTTGCTGATCCTTGCACAGTTAGGTACAACATAGTTTACAAAGCCAAAATGATTAGACAATGAGTAGCAACAGATAATTCAATGATTACAAATGATTGTACAATGAATACAATAATGCTTGAACATTTCCAAAAGCACTTGAAGTCTTCTTATAGCTACCATATTGCTAAATCCTTCTTAAAACTTATGCAATGACTAGCTAATTGTCACTAACAATTATGGGAGATTTCTTTCTCATGCTTGAGATGTCTTCTTGAATTTGGCTTCAAATATGGAAAGACATCTTTGTTTCCTGAAAGACATCTTTCTGAAGTCCTCATTCTAGAAGATGTCTTTGCTCAATGAAAGACATATTTCTATATTTGATCTTCATTTTGTAAAGATGTCTTTGCCTCATGAAAGATGTCTTTGGCTGGGGAAAGGCATCTTGTTGTTTCTAAAGATGTCTTTATGAATTTTCTCTAAGTTCATCCCAAATTTTCCAAGACATCTTCTGCTTCCCAGAGACATCTTTCTTTACTTTCTCTTACATGATTAGAGACGTCTTTCTTTACTTTCTCTTGCATAATGAATGGATCACTCCTTGTCCACAACCACAATATTCTGTATGCTTTAATGATGTTCATTTTTCTTGTACAATATCAAGTCCTTGTCCACATTCTTTGGATGTGCAATTGAAGACATGTGGGTGACCTCCTCCTTTGAGCTCTAGGATAGTTCGTTCCTTGTCCTCTTTAGCCCATCTTGATTTCCTATTTACATAGTCCTATGAAAAAATTAATCATACAATCATACAAATAACTTTTTTATTCATTTTACTTAATGTTTTAAGCACACCAAAACACACCAAAAGTCCCACAATCTCCCCCTTTTTGGTGATGTTCAAAACTTAAGAAAATGGGTTAGTGGTCATACAAATATAACCATACTTAAGAAAAAGGATAAGATGCACAAACTTGAATAGAAGATATATAAAAGAGTAATGGAATATGGAGATTCAAGTATCACACATAATCCTAGAAAGATATTGGTAGTATGTATTTATTAGGTCTATGAATAGGTACCCCAAATTTTGCAAGAGTAGAACAAACCTTCTAAGTGAAATGCAACCTTGAAGTGAAGCAAAGGGTTAAGCAACTTTTCTCTAAAATAATAAGTCATTAGTAGTGCAAGGTGCTTGGATTTAGATAATCTTCATTTGTATACAACATTAGCAAATGGGCATATCTTTATGGTGAGGTAATACAACTTCATAACGAAATCCCATAGAGTAATCATGTTATTGCTCACAACATAGTAGGTAATGTATTACATCCTCCACTTAAGGTATGATTGTGAAAATTGAGAACTACTTTTTTGAGATCAAAATAAGGAGCTATAATTAATTCAATAAGAACCATCAATAGTAAATTTTAAAGATCAAAGTTATGAGTGAGACATGCATATTCCTTTGTTTGTTGAAGGAAATGCAACATCCAAAACCATTGATCAAAGATTAAAGATGCTAATAAATATACATTCATACACTTCCTGAAATTCTCTCCTAATGTAAGTATGATCATGAAAAATAGTCAATAAATACAAAATATCAAATATTGAGCATGTAGAAATAGGTGTTCCATCAAGTATCACACAAATAAGAAAGGAAGAATATTACAAGTGTTGCCACACATATATAAAGAACTGATCCCAATTTTTCAACTAAGTGTGAACATTTAGAAGCAAGTAATCTATTTTCAAAATAAATTAGTATTGATCTTTAATGATCATATAGCAATCTATAACTTGAAACCAACCATGCCAAATTTCCAAAATCTGCATCTCAAGGTAAATTATTCAATGGATAACTCAATCAAAAGCACAGATACCTAAAAATGATCAAGGCCTTACTCATAATATCAAATACTTGCTGTATAAAAATAGATACTTCATGCTTAAGCTTAAGATTGAACATCACATAACTTTGTAAGAAATGTAATTTTAAAATTTCTAAACATATCCATTCTTCAAAGCATGACATCTCTCTATAAATGTTCCTTGAATATTCAAAAATTCCTTTTTATTTAAATAGAAACATTTTTTACATGGTCTTCAATTCTACCAACTATTTCATCTATTTTGGATATTGACATTTCCCATTTTTAGCTAATTTTGATGGAAGCTTAGCTTGGGAATACATAATGTTTGTTAGCTTTGTTTTTTTTTCATGTAGAAAGATTTCACTAGTCTCTAATTCCTCAATAATGTCTTAATCATATTAGCTTGTTTATCAACCCTCTCTCCTAATATTTGAATTAATATTTTTATCCTTCTTTACTTTGTTCTTGAGTTCTTTTACTTTAAATGAGTTTCTTTTTTCAATAGATGTTCTTCTTAATTGCTTTTTTTATAGTTTTGAATGATTCCTTCCTAAAACATGTTGGCTATGGAGGATGTAACATTTGAAAATATCATCATTCCTGGATTACATCCCTTGGCTTGAATGATCTAACAAATGAAAATAGGAAAGATAAGCACTAATGATGGGATGGTAGCTATGATTTTTATCTTATTAAAAATGGTTAAGAGAATATTGGCATGTTTTCTATGTAGAAAACACATAGAAATGAGTAGCATAGGAAGTGGATCCTACCTCTCATTCTCTTATGAGCAATAGATTAGTCTAGATTATTTGGCCTATGATATAGGCTTTATGATATCTTCTTTTGTCAATCTTGATTTTTCATCAAAATCAACCATGGTATCAAACAACTCTCTAGGTAAACTCTTCTTTCTATGTTAAGGTAAAGTCTCTCTTAATTTGAGCCATGATTAACCTTTACTTTTAATAGATGTCAAGTATTATATAGGATGAATGGCACTAATTTTTTTAAAATTTTAGTGAGAAACCCATGCTCTTTGGAGCATGAAGACTAGTTTTTATAAAATTCTTTAATAAGGTTCAGTTTATGTCTATCCTTATCATATATCTAATAATATCACTTTTTTTTATGGATCTAAAGGACTAATACAACTAGCTTAGCATCTTTTAACACCTACATGTAGTCTTCTTGTTCAACTATTTTTACATAGAAAATTATGTAAGTTAGAATGTGTAGATGATTTCTTATGAAGCTTGTAAGTTAGAATGTAACTTTTACATTTTTTTCAGGCCTATAATATGCCATCTATGAAGAATCCATTACTAGATCTATTAGAGGCATCATTGTAGGTCTTTTTCTATGCCTCATTTTTTTTATGAATCCTAATTACCCAATATTATTGGAAAGAGAGAAAATAAGTTATTATACTCCCAAGAATGAAACAAGGTTAATAATTGCATAACTTTCTCCATTGATTGTATGTATTAGAAATGTCATTGATGCACTAAGAAAAATCAAAGGATAGGAATTCCACACTGAGAAAATAGCCATGAACATTGGTGTTGCAGTGGGTCAAATAGAGATGTTGCATTGTTGGTGTTGCATCAAGACCAATGAGGTTATAGTATGAATTAATCAATAGTGTAGCAATAAGTTAAATGGAATTGATTCAGTGGTTCATTGTCTTAGCAAAGGAAAAATATTGGTATAACCCAACCTTTGATAGCTCTATTTTAACAAAAAAGAAAGTTAAGAGAGAGAGAGAGAAATGAGTGGATAGCACTTGTTACTTTCTCCTTTTAGTTAGATTCTAAGTGAAATATGTATGATTATGCTTGGTTATTATTATTGTTATTATGGAGTCTGCGATCCTAATAGGTGACCCAACCTTCATGACATCACTTATTATTTTGATTAAATTTGATGTGGAGCCTTCATAACAACATGGTGGATCCCAACTGTATTAAAAAAGAAAAGAGTCTAGTGATGTCTTAATAATGATCTAATCCTAATGGCATACATGATGCATTTATTTCAGCCCTTTAATAGGATTTCCTTAGCATGGTTTTTAATTTTTCACACTCTCTCCTTTCATCATTTTGTTAGGTCTTTTAGAGCTTGGTGTTGGACCAAGGAGTAGATGAGATTAATAGTGGAGCTTGGTCAAGTTTTACTAATGAGGAGTACATTTCTTTAGTGAATCATTGACTTTGAAAGATCTCTTCTTCAATTTCATTAAGTTTGATATTGCACTAATGAATAAGATGCTCTTAACTATAGAACTTAATCAAGTTCTATGAACAAGGAGTGATTAACCTTGATGTGTCACTAAACATATAATATTTACTATGTTTTTTCCTAGTTCTACATCAAGTTTATCATCTATGTTATCTACAATTTATTTTTCTATCATTTTACTTATAAGTACAAGGTTTATGTGTCATTGATTTGTAGTTGTTCCTAGTATGGTATCAAAATAAGAAGTGTTAGTTAATGAAATCCTATGATTCTTGTGTTACACTAGAGTTTTTTCTTCATGTGTCCTTTTAATCTATTTTCTAGTCATATTCTTTTTCCACTATTTGATTATTTTTGTTAATTCCTATTATAAATATGCATTTTTTGTGATTTTATTAGTAATTAAACTCCTTGTATGATTAGTTAGTTTTTCTATCAAGTGATAAAAAGCTAAAGGAAGTTGTGATAGAGTCAAGAGACTCTAAGGTAGAAGCAATGGCCAACGTTTAGAGGTGCCTAAACTTATAGTTTTGAGTCATGAAGAAGAAAGTAGCACTTAGTTTGTAGTTTGTCATTTGGTGGATGATGCTTTTAGAGGAATAGATTATTTGTTAAACTTCCATGGAGATGACAACTTGCAAATCAAATTTGTAGGGAAAAAACTTCATTATTAAGTGGGGGACTATTATCACTTGTGTAAAAAGATATCATCTAAGAGTATGTGTATGTTCAAGGCTATCATAGTTTAGAACATTCTCAAGAACATTGGTTTGTTGAGACTATAGATTGATTAAATAAGATTTATGATTTACTATCCAAAGTTCATGGAAGACTTAAACTAAGTATAGCTTATTTAGACTTAGAGATGAATTACTTGAAGAATCATGTGATACTATGATCTATGTGGATATAAATTTCATATCCTAACACATCGGAAACTTTTCTAATGTCATTACTACTACAAATAGTTCTTTCTATATTACTATGTAGTTGCATTAGGATGAATTAAAAATTTTACTAATATATGCTATTACATATGGTTTTCCATCATTATCTCTTTGTCCCAATATAACTCACATGACATATCAAGATGTATCTATTATAATATGGAAAGACTTTATTTTTTCTGGGCCATACTTCAATGCCATCAAATCCCAAGACTTGGAGCACAAGACAAGGGAAAGGCACCCATGGACGAGCCACCGCCACCAGGAACTACATGAGTTCCATCAATTTTATAGCTATAGGATCTTCTTTTGCATTCTTTGTGTTGTATCTTAATTTTGTTTTGATTCCACACTGCGGCATGAACCCATTCTTGCCAGTCAATAATCCCATACCTATCCACTGTGTAATCAATGGAGCTTGTTCTCACTTTAACTCGAGGATGACTTTTCATTCAGTCATGGGGGTATGATGAGTCATGAATTTGTTGGCTATGATATCGCACCCATGATATCGTGTACGCGATATCACGGACGTGACATCACAGCCTAGACGCAATATCACTTACACGATATCACAGCCTGCTTCCTCATCTATAAATAAGAAGTAGACAGATTTAGTAGGAGTCTTTTAGTTTTTGAAGTTTAAGTTTTCAATAGTTTTTAGTACGTCAATTTTTCCTCTCAACCCTTCTCTCCTAGTGCATGCCCGCAATGTGATGATTGTAATTGTACAACATCCTTATTCTAGTGTGACGTACTTGGACATGCACATGACCAGCAATAAAGATCAAGATTACTTCATCATTGCAGAATCTACTTAGCTTAATTATTTATTTAATTTTTATTGTTATTTACTACTTTCTTAGTTAATAAATCTCTACCCTTATCTCCTAGTAGCGCGAAATGAGTATGACTTACTCACGAGCATTCAAGTGTGACTACTTTGTAACCCAGTAGCATACCTAGGCCATGTGTTTGGTAATCCCAGTGGTAGTCGTGCATGAGTTCCAAGATGTGTACAAATGATTGAGGAATGAATGCTCATCACACTTAGGCTAGTTTAGATTTTGTCTCACCCTCTCTCTTTCCTAGTTTAGTTGATATTATTTACCATCATACCCAGGAGTAGCATTAGTATAGGAACACATCATACACCTCACAATAGACTAAACCATACATGACAAAGCTAATACTAGTCCAGGTGGGAAGACAACAAACTGTGATCTACGATGGAGTTCATCTATGGACGAACAGCCAGTTCATCTATGGAGTTCGACCAGATCGTGCGTGAAACACTCTTATTCGTATGGTTGAGTGTAGGGGTACCTCGCCACTCATCATTGGCGTCGTTTCGAGGGATGGTGCTAGTTATCTAGATTAGTTATATCATACATGGTCGTTCTATAGGAATTAATGATATATCTTTTAGGAAGAAATAATTACAAAAATTCACATACAAATTTACACACAATTGCACAACCATGCCTCTCCTACAAGACTACGATAATGCCACATCTAGTGAGGCAATTCATTGGAGAACCAATGAATTATATGACAATGAATATTGGAGTACACAATCTGAGGTGGGGGTTTCTTATAAACATAAATGAAGTCAACATCATCCCAACACACGAAATCATAATGTACTCGATGACGATGAACCCCTACTAACCACTACAAGCCTAATACAAATACAAGAGGTTGTTTGAATCTCCCATAGGCATCGTAAAGAGAGCCGCCTACCCAGGCTCGATTTAAAAAACTTCCCTAATTTCTTAGGAGGCTATGATTTAGATCCGCAACAACATTTACAATCCTTCTATGATGCTTGTGCATGGAACAACATTGATAACGGTTGGCAAAATCTCAAGCTCTTTCCTATGATGCTCGTCGGCTAAGCAAAAGTATGGTATAGATTGTTAAAACCAAATTCAATACGACGTTGGCCAAAAATGGTAGAACTCTTTAATGAAAGATATAAAACCTATACAAGAGTGTCGGCCTTGAGGAAACAAGTCCAAGAGTAGAAACAAGCACAACATGAACCCTTGGACATGGCCTTAGAAAGATATTATGCATTGTTAAACAACTGTCCAGGCCATGAGTTCTCTGAAGAAAGGCTAACGTACCATATCATTGATGGGCTTTGTGATGAAATAAGAGAGACCCTAGGAATGTATGCCCAAGGTCAACTATACGAACTACAAACCCATCAATTCCAAGAGCTTATTAAGTGGGTAGCAAAAGAAGAATGAGAAATTGTTAGATGGGAGAGTGTTTAAAAGCATCAACGGGACTAGAATCTCAACTTAACAAAGGTCCATAATCATAAAAAGGAGAAATCAACCTATCTCAAGGAGGAAGAACCATCTTTGCCAGTACAACAATCATTAGATGAAATCGAGGCAAAGATCAATAAGAGGCTAGAATGGATGCATAAAAACGTGGGAAATATATCAATATTACTGGAGATAGAGTTTTGACAACCAGAGAAGTAGGATAAAATATAATTAGACAATCGAAAAGAAGGGATGAAGAAAATAAGAGCTCAACTGCCATTCATACGTATGAATACAACATTTGCCTATACGATCACCCCAAGGGCCATTGCCCAATCTTGTTACATTTATATGAGCATTGGGGAAACATGTTACACCTAGAGTTTGTACAGAGATACTGTGTTCGATCATAGTGGCAACAATCCCAGTCATGGGGGAAGCCATCCCTAAAATGGAGACACCCTTCATATCATCCGAATCCAAATGCTTATCTAGTCCAACATCCTTTTTTCCCAATTGGGTCAACATACTCTATCTTGCCACATTATGATTCTCCTCGGTACTATCAGCCCATGTCCTCAACACAACCATTGCCTTGTGTACCTTACACTTCTCCTAAATTTTAACATTCTCATCATTTTCCTCCTTCTACATCGCCACCAATTGTTCCTAAAGTGTCTACACCATAGCAACAATCCACGAACTTTACTTATGCTACTATTGCCAACAGCAGTGAGAGACCTTCTCAACGTCAAAGACATCCCTTCTTTAGACATGACCGTAGGAAGGGACAACACAATTCCGAGGCCACTACATTCTCCAACTCAGCACAAGTCCAACACTGTGGTGCATCCTTCTCTT
>MNCI01004374.1:18306-46550 GCA_015680685.1 Gnetum montanum
AAAAAAAGGAAGTGCCACAAAGAAAAAATGACTCCTCCCTTGAACAAAATGCCAAGTGATCGTACACCTTGTTGTTATGGTACTCTCATAGTCACTCATCATGGGATGAAACAATGCGGTGTCACTGATTAGAGGAATGGACTTGGTCCTGATCTTGGAATGACAGGTTAATGACACATTAATCATGCTTTACACACAAAATTCACTGTGCCCTAGGTTAGTTACCTCATGTCCCAATTTCTACAATCCCTTCTATAGGCCGTCTCATCTCACTATTCATGTAATTGTAGCTTGTGTCTTGTGTAGCGTATAATTCTTACCTCATTTTAGTGATACTTACATGTGTGTGTTTTGTGGAACCAATGTGGATTACATTTAACCCTTCTAGTGCCTATGGACATTTTAAGGTGTGGTTACGCAAGGGAATTATAGGTTGGAACCTGCTTTGGGGAGGACCCACTTGCATAATTTTTTGTAATTTTCACTCATAACACATCTTCCACACACCATTTATTACCCTCAGCATATTTTCAATGATATTCTTTCCTTTATTACTATCCCTCTGATTTGATCGTTCCTATGAACCATCACATAGCCTTTTTCTCTCCCTTACCACCCGAGGCCCTTATTGGTTAATTCCACACCATCATAATTATTTTTGCCTTTAGAACTAGTTGAATTACCTAGGAACCCTTTAACATTCGTCCATATTTCCTTAGTTTACATCGTCAACTTTAGAAAAATCTTTAAAAATTCTGTATATTCCATAGTGCCTTAACATCAATAGGCCACGATATTGTGTACGTGATATCGCATCCCACAAATCTATATATACGTGGCCCCCTGTGCTACTTAACATCATTTTCAACTATTCACGTGGGGGAAGTCTTTCAAATTTCTCTCTATGACTTGTGATTGCGCATCCTTTGCTTTCATATCCATAACTCACTCACTGGTCCTCCGATTTTCATTCCGTTTGAACCTACTTGAACCCAAACTGTTTAGCTTAGTCGTGGGGGAGGGGCACATGTCAAATAGCACATAAATTTTTTGGAATTTTTCATCGCCTGAAGGACATTATCAAGGGTAATTAGTTACAAAATTAAATATAAATGTGCCAAAAACAATTTTATCCCCTTAGTTATACCAGGAAACTAGATTTGGAAACCACCTAAGCAAAGAGAATTCAATATTATAATCTTTTAGGGACATTTTAATTAATGTCACATGGAGATAAAGCAATTCCATTAAGGCAAGTAGTAAGTTATAACCTAACTTTGGAAACAACCTTACTAATGATTGGCCCATGTGATTACATATGGCCCTAAAACGTAGACAACAGGAAGGTCCTGCTTAAGGTGGGAGAAAACGACCTAGGAGAGGTGAAGGACAAGTTCATACTGGAAAGCATGTAGAGTAGGAGGAAAAATCATTTAGCATCCACCAAGAGGANATACTGGAAAGCATGTAGAGTAGGAGGAAAAATTATTTAGCATCCACCAAGAGGACCTTGCTACTATACAATCAAGGCAGGTAGAAGGAGGAGCTGCTGCAGCGCCTGAATAGGGACAACATCTCACGTTGCCCCATGATTGTGTTCAGGCAATCCATGAAAGGTCCATATTCACTATAGTGATTTTGGAATTAAATTTTGGATCTTTCGAAGAATTTGCTCTGGAGGCTGTTAGGGATTACCTCAAAGGGTTCCCATTATGGCCTATCCTCTCTGAAAGCGGTGCTTGGTACTTAGGGGAAATGTACCAATTTTAGCACAATAAAGAATAAGGCACCACGGTTAACATTGGTGGTGTGATTGTTGATTTCTCTGTTTAGGCCATTTCGAAAGTATTAAACCTTTCGAATATCAGTTTTCTACCTGTTTAGACCTTGATGCGTGACAAGTTTATTTGGAAAGGGCGTATGGCAAGGAAGATAAGATGTTTGGGGAGTTGACGACGAAAGAGAGGATTTATTTCAAAATAGGGACTTATCACCTCTTCCCCACAAAAGGCTTAAAAAGAAGTTTAACATATGCGGCAAGAGGATGTGTAGTGTTGATGGAAAAAGTTAATGCTAACCTACCTCATCTATATTTTACAGAGATCCTGAGGTGGTTTGAGGAACGGAAGACAGGGAAGCTTGCTTTGCCCTTCCCTTGTCTCATCAGGAAGCTATGCAGATGTGCTAGTATCAGAGGATACACCAATGATGTCCTCTGAAAATCCCAAAATGCTTCATATGCTAAACTGCTAAAGTGACCAGCTGCAAGGAAAATCACTCGTGAGACACTGGGGCTAGAACAAGAAAAGGAACAAATAGTAGGGCCAACTGCAACTCAACTTGCAAGACCCAGCCAACTTCCAAGCATGGGACCTAGCCAAAAATAAGAAGCAAGGCCTAGCATGAGCCAGTAGGATCAACCACCATCTTTGCCTCAAGATTACAGACCATTGATGAGTCATCTCAAGGCCATCGCTGAGACGATTAGTTGGGGAAGTCATGATGATGAAAATCTCTTCTGTGTCATCGATGATGTTGTACAGCCCACAATTTCTTTGGATGGTGCAAGGGGTGAATTATCCATCCATACAGGAGAAGGGGAGAGCACTTGGTCACAACAGATATCAAGAAACGTTGCATCTTTTCAAGTGCAATTAGAAACTAGTGAAGGGGCCATGGTGGTGGTCATGTAGCACCAAGATGCAGTAGGAGCCGCAAAAGTGGTTATAGATCACATTAAAGAATCATTCAATGTGCCTATTGTGCATTGGTAGATCTTACAGGAGCACGGGATGCTCAAACTCTGGCCGAAACCTCAATGACACCTGCAAAACATGAGGATGTACTTGACCAATTACTACAAATAGGACAAGTAATGACATCCTTGTTTGACATCCCATAGGATGTTACAACAATTGAATCAAACCTCATTTCCACCAAGGGAAAGATGGTCTTGATAGAGATNTGAATCAAACCTCATTTCCACCAAGGGAAAGATGGTCTTGATAGAGATGAGGGCCAAGCACACTGAAGTAGAGGTGCAAAGATTACAAGAAAGGCTCATGACCCTGCAAGCAGCACAGCGGGATCCTTCTCAATTTGTTCTCGCAAACTAGTTGGACACTTTTAGAACTGAGAAATTTACCAAATTATTGATGGAGAATAAGAAGGTGGTGGAAAAAAAATAGAAGGCTATTTGGGATGCCTCTACAACACAAGTGCAAACTTACATGCATACCAAGGCACTCAAGGCCTTACAAGAAGAAAATAAACAACTTGTTGCTAACAACCTTTAGTTGACCTCTGTGGAGAAACAAAAGAATGTTCTAGAAGAACATTTTCAACAATTGCAAGAACAACTCATTAGAGTTAACTAGGACATCAACTATTTAGCCAGGGAAAATCGAACCCTCTTGATGGAGGAGGTATGCGCCATCTGTTAGAAGAAGGCCATTGAAATAAGTGCATGGTAGAATGAGGCTAAACGACATGAAAAACTGAAGGAGCATTTCCAGGACCAGGTGGGAATGTATAAGTAAATCATCAAGAAGAAGATCCATATGGCCAAGGCCCACATCAATGCTCTCAGTGCTCAGCACACTGACTGGTGAGCCATATTGGACACATACACATTTGTCCACCAGGTAGAAGTTAAGAACCAAGACCTGTAGATCTAGGACCTTATAGAATACATGGAGTTGGCAAACCTATAGTATGCCAACCTTGCCATGTTAATAGAAGGATGCTCAAAAATAGAGCTCAAGTAATAGGGAGCCACCACCTATGTCAAATATGAAGTAGAATTTGCAAAACACAAGAAATTATTGCAAAAATTGGAGGTTGCAAATTCTAAACTCGAGGTGGTTAAAGCAAGCTACTAGGGGCAAAAAGGTATCACAACATACTTGGCTCAATGGCTTGTAGATTTTTAAGAATACAGAGACAAAGCTAGAGCTTACGAGGAGGAATGGCAGGTGTTTATGGCTTGGTATGTCAAAGAAAATAAAATGTTTCTGCAACTACCATGCCCATGGAAGGTGCCAACTCCATCAAACATCAAAACATTAGCATGGATGACATAGGATCCTTGAACTGAAGAGGAGAAACTCCAAGCCATACTTCAACGCCATCAAATCCCAAGACCTGGAGCACAAGACAAGGGAAAGGCACCCATAGACGAGCCACTGCCACCAGGAACTACATGAGTTCCATCAATTTTGTAGCTATAGGATTTTCTTTTGCATTCTTTGTGTTGTATCTCAATCTTATTCTGATTCCATACTACAGCATGAACCCATTCTTGCCAGTCAATAATCCCATACCTATCCACTGTGTAATCAATGGAGCTTGTTCTTACTTTAACTTGAGGACAAGTTTTCATTCAGTCGTGGGGGTATGATGAGTCATGAATTTGTTGGCTGTGATATCGCACCCATGATATTGCGTACACAATATCATGGACGCGATGTCATAGCCTAGACACAATATCGCTTACGTGATATCACAGCTTGCTTCCTCATCTATAAATAAGAAGTAGGTAGATTTAGTAGGAGTCTTTTAGTTTTTGAAGTTTAAGTTTTCAATAGTTTTTAGTACGTCAGTTTTTCCTCTCAACCCTTCTCTCCTAGTGCATGCCTGCAGTGTGATGATTGTAATTGTATGACATCCTTGTTCGAGTGTGACGTACTTGGACACATACATGATCGGCAATAAAGATTGAGATTACTTCATCATTGCAGCATCCACTTAGCTTAATTATTTATTTAATTGTTATTGTTATTTACTACTTTCTTAGTTAATATCTCTCTACCCTTATCTCCTAGTAATGCGAAATGAGTATGACTTACTCACGAGCATTCAAGTGTGACTACTTGGTAACCTAGTAGCATACCTAGGTCATGCATTTGGTAATCTCAGTGGTAGTTGTGCACGAGGTCCAAGATGTGTACAGATGATTGAGGAATGGATGCTCATCGCACTTAGGCTAGTTTAGATATTGTCTCACCCTCTCTCTTTTCTAGTTTAGTTGATATTATTTACCATCATACCTAGGAGTAGCATTAGTATAGGAACACATCATACACCTCACTCTGGACTAAACCATACATGACAAAGCTAATACTAGTCTAGGTGGGAAGACAACGAACTGCAATCTACAAGTAACCATCTTGATACCACAGCTAGTCTGTCTGCGGAGTTCGACCAGATCATGCATGAAATGCTCATATTCCTATGGTTGAGTGTAGGGGTACCTCGCCACTCATCAGGATCCCTAATCATGATTTTTCTGGAATATTAGTCATTAGGATTTTTTCTTGACATTTTAACATTTGTTACACGATAGAGTATTGATTTTTCTTGTGGTGGTATAATTCTAAGAATGACACCAAAGGCAATGTTTGATGCATTAGATCAAATAGTAAACCAAAGCAAAAGGTGGCCTATTAATAAAAAATATATGCTTTGAAACACAAATTGAATACATTAATAATAAATTATCATCCTTATCCATGTCATCTAATATTAGTATGTAGGATCAATCATTCCAGTATCCACAACAAGCATTGTCAGTTCGTAAGAATGAGGGAATTCACAATACTAACCAACCATAGGCTATAAGTATGGATTTTCCTTATGCTTGTGTAATTTGTAAAGATATTGATCACACTGCTCATGATCATTCCATTTTACCTTTTATTAAAGAATAAGCAAATATTATAGGTAATCAAGGTGGATAGGGGAGGAGTGCAACTTCACAAGTTAGGGGATGCAATCCCAATTAAACACAAAATTTCTAATCATGTCCTCCATTTCAGTCCAATTATCCAAATTTCAATAATAACTTTAATCATTCTTGGAGGCCTAATCAAAACCATGAGTTTTAACAACAAATATTATCGCAAAATGAAAACTTGCAACATACTTTACAGTAACAAAATGATCACATAATTAAGCTTATTTAAGCCTTATAGCCTAAGGACACACTACCAACACAAATGAAATGAAATCCTAAGTATCAAGGAAGACAAGAACTACATATGATTTCATCATCCAATACTGATCAATGTCATGTAGTGACTCGAAGTGGTAGAGTGGTAGATCTTGAAACTCCTTATCATAGGATTGTTGAGAATAGGGAATTTGAGGAGGAATCTAAAAATATTTTCCAAAGGAACTTTCTATGAAGGAAGAACCTAATCCAAAGATTACTTTATAGGAATCCATTAATTCCTCTTCTCCATAGGTATATTTTCCTCATAGATTGGAATCAAATGAGGTTGATGACAAGCATGTTCCATTATTAAGATCTATTGAAGATATCTCCCAATATGCTAAATATCTTATAGATTTCTATTCTATGAAAAAGAAAATTAAAATACCTAAGCATGTTAGCCTTGCTAAAAATATTAAAGATATTTTGAAGGCTAGGATGCCTCTAGTAGTTCTACAATTTCTTGTATGATTCGTAATAGAAAATTTCATCATGCATTGGTGGTTCTTGGACTAGTATAAATATTATGCCATTTTAGATTTATTAATCATTGGGTTATGATCATATCAGACCTACTAATATTATTATTTCTTTAGTTGATGGATCTACTATTTATCCAAAAGGTATTTTTAAGGATATATTGGTTTAGGTAGACAAAGCTTTATACCCTGCTAATTTCATTATGTTAGATTATTATATATCTTCATAGAATAATGTTTATGCTTCAATTTTAGGTAGTCCTATGTTGGTAACTATGGATGTGGTTATTTATATAAAAACTAGAATGATTACTTTAACATTTGCACATAGGAATATTTCACTCAATCTATATAACCTAGATAACCAATTTAAATTTGGTGAGCTTGATATGGTCAATGCTATAGTAGCAAACATGATTATTCAAAATTATGTGATTGGAACAAGGCATATCAAGTTCTACCATTGGAAGACTACAAAGAGATAACTAGGAATGATCAAAGATACATTTTATGTACCCAAATGGAAGATGCTTTGGATGGTGAGGAGTCGTTTAAATTAGGGAATTGTTCTTCTATTGCAAGTGGTGAGGAAGTAGCTTTATTTAAAGGAACTTCCTCCTCACTTGAAATATATTTATGTTAGAAATAATAAATCCTTGATTATTACTTCAAGATTAACTATTGATCAAGAACAAAGATTGCTACATGTTCTAACAAATTCTCTTGAAACTTTTGATTGATCACCTTTGGATCTTAAGTAGGGAATTTCTCCATTCATCATTTAGCATCATATCCATTTTGAGGCTAAGGCTAGACCACAATAGAAACCATATAGGAGGCTAAAGCTATCTTTGAAACAAGTTGTAAAAGATGAACTTTTGAAATTTTTTTAGGCAAGTCTTGATTTTTTATTCTAAGTGGGTTAGTCTTATTACGGTTGTGCCTAAAAAGCCTAGTAAGTGGTGTGTTTGCATTAATTTTTAAGAATTGAATAAATGAACAAAGATCAATTTTCACTTCCATATTTATATCAACTTTTAGACAAACTTCAAGGTCATGAATTTTATTCTTTTCTTAATGATTTTAGCAAGTATAATAAGATCTTAGTTGTCCCAAAAGCTCAACATAAGACAACCTTTACCATACCATGTGAAAATTTTGCATTTAAGTGTATGCCCTTTTGGTTGTGCAATGCTCCTACTACATTTCAAAGGGCTATGACATCTATTTTTCTAATATGATTGATTCTTTTCTTGAGGTTTTCATGGAATGAATTAGTCAAATATGATGTCTTATGTAGGTGTATTGATAAGGGTCTAAGGTTATCTTGGGAAAAGTGTCATTTCATGGTATTTTCTAATGTTGTGTAAAGTCAAATTGTGAGTAAAAATGGAATTTTTGTAAATCCTTAAAAAAATAAAATTTATTTTTAATCTTACTCCTACTATTAATGTGAAAGGTTTATGTACATTTCTAGGACATGATAGTTTTTATAGATGGTTCATCAAAGATTTTTCATTGGCTACTTAACCATCGATAAAATTGTTACAAAAAGATTTTATTTTTAAATGGATTGAACATTGCCAAAATGCATTTGAAACTTTAGAATTAAATATTTCTTCAGCACCAATATTACAGGGACTAGATTGGAGCATAGATTTTGAGCTTATGAAAGATGCCTCAAATTCTGTGATTGGAACGATATTGGATCACCATAAAGATACTATTCCATATGTTATTTATTATATTTCTAAGACATTAATCCTCACTCAAATTAATTGTGCTACTACTTAAAAAAACATGTTAGCAATTTTTTATAGTTTAGATAAATTTCATCATTATTTAATTAGTTTTCATACAATAGTATTTACTAATCATGCTACTATTAAATATTTGAATAATAAACAGACTGAAAGTCCAAGACTAATTCATTGGTGTATTTTACTGTAAGAGTTTGATTTGGTAATTCATGATAAGAAGGGATCTAGAAATTTAGTGGCAGATCATTTATCCAAATTGGTGCATAATGTAGATTTGGAGACGTCTCACACATTTAATGATTCATTTCTAGATGAGAAATTATTTGCTTGTTGGGCTAAGGTTTTTATTCCTAAGGTTCCATATTTCTGGTATGTGAATATTGCTAATTATTTAGTTGTATGCAAAATACCAAAGCCTTGGACTAAAGGAAAAAAATAAGCATTTTTCATTAAGGAAAATGGTTCATTTGGGAGGATCCATTCATGTATAATATTTGCAAAGATCTTATCATCCAACAATGTCTACTAAAATAAGAACAATAAGAGGTAATTATTTCCAACCATGATGGAGTGTGTGAAGGTCACTTTGTAGGTAAGAAGACATCATACAAAATTCTTCATACTAGATTTTGTTGGCCTACTTTGTTTAAAGATACTCATGAATATTGTAAGAAATCTAATCAATGTCAATGAATGGAAGGACTCACAATATGACAAGACATGTCACTATAGTCTATCTCAGTGAAGTGTGAGCCCTTTGATTGTTGGGCCATTGATTTAATGGGTCCTTTTTCTTCAAGCAACTCTTGAAACTATATTTTAGTTTCAATTGATTATGTTAGCAAATGGATCTTAGCAAAAGAAACTAGGCATGGTGATGCTAAAATATTAGTTAGGTTTTTATAGAAAGACTTAAGTCCATGCTTAGGCACCCACAAATCCTAATTAGTGAGTAGCGCACACATTCTATTACTAATATCATTGAGAAATTATTACACAAAATGGAAATTACACAATGTATTACTACTCTCTATCATCCTTAATCAAACAATTTAGTTGAAAGTATGAATAAGAAAATCAAAAATATTTTTTTGGAAAGTTGTAAGGAAGAATAGAACAAATTGGTCTTATCGATTATTGAATGCATTGTGAGCTATTCATACATCATATAAGTCATTTCTTGGCTTTACCCTATATGAACTAGTGTTCAGTAAGCAATGCCTTCTTTCTTCTTCAATACAAAACAAGTCCTTTCAAATGAAACATCAATTGNTTACCTAGCCTCGAAATGTCAATAGTGCCATGACCTAAGATCTTAATAACCTTGAAAGGTACCTCTCATTTTGATACTAATTTTCCAGCATAATATTTAAGGATAATGTTAAATAATAACACTAAATCATCTTCTAATAATAGCTTCCTCATGATATCATTGTCATGTCACATTTTCATCTATTTTTTATATAAACATTACCTATCTAAAGCGTTCATTTAATTTTCATCTAAATGGTTCAAAGCTAACAATTGGGTAGAGAGACATGAGTTCATGTTCATTTCCAATTGATGTTTCATTTGAAAGGACTTGTTTTGTATTGAAGAAGAAAGAAGGCATTGCTTACTGAACACTAGTTCATATAGGGTAAAGCCAAGAAATGACTTATATGATGTATGAATAGCTCACAATGCATTCAATAATCGATAAGACCNTTGTTTAAAGTTTCTTGTTATGTTTGCATTAAAATAATATTAAATTGTTAAATAATTATTTTTTAAAAATGTCAAAATTTTAGGGTTAGGAATCAACCTGGAATTACTATTTACCCATACCAAATCCCCACCCTATCATCGGTTAAGCTAACATGTCAATTGCTGAGGCAAGGGAATAAAATAATAATAAAAAATAAAAAAAATTAAATGGAAGGTTGTGGGTTCAAATCCCAACCTCCCACATTTTTTAAATATATATATTTGTATTTAAAAATAATATAACAGAAATTTTATAGGTTGCATCAACCTATAAGGGTTGTGACAACCTTGCAAGGGTCGTGTAGGCCCTACAAGCCACATTGGCCCTAACAAGGCTAGCCCTAAGGACTAGCAACAATGGTTGCCACCAACTACCTACATAGTTGCTACCCTTTACAATGACCTCTTTCTCTATCCAATGTCCTCCCACTCCATGCATGTCATCACTTGGTTGGCTATTATGTCCCACTACCCAGCCACATTGCATGCTACCTTGGCCACCATTCACCTACCACTTTACAAACACTAATGGTTCCATAGATCACAAGCATCCTTGGGCTTCATGAACACCATCGATGCCATGGATCACAGGCACCCCTAACGTTGACAACACCATTAATCATAGGCACTCTTGGCACTGATGGTGCCATCAATCATAATCATCCTTGGCACCGAAAATGTTGTTAATCACAGGCATTCCTAGCATTGATGGTGCCAATGATCACGGGCACCCCTGGCATTGATAACACCATAGATCATAAGCACCCTTGCAACTAACGGCATCACCAATCATAGGCATTCCTTGGCCCTCTAATGTAGCTATTATAGGTCACATGGACTCTGTTTTGGGCTGCGTAGACCCTAGAAAAGGGTTGTGCAAGCCCTAAGGGAGTCATGTGAGCCCTATGTAGGGCCACATAAGTCCTAAAAAGGGGCCACACAAGTCCTTAGATGGGCCATGTAGGCCCCAAAGGGGACCGCACAGGCCCTAGTGGGGGCCACATAGGCTCCAGAGATGGCTACATAGGCTTAAGCACAAACCCCCTTCTCCCACCACTACACAACATGCCTCCATATCCAACATCACTTGTTGTCGTTGGGTGCAATGCTTCTTTCCCTTAGCCACCCACCACCAAGTGCATGCCTTCAAAGCCATGCAACAAACATTGTGGCCACTAATACTTAAGATGTCAATCTACATCGCTTGTCCATCATCCTACACAACCATCGCTACCATAGTCCTCCACCCTAGTTGTTGATTTACTTCCAACATCACCTGCTCTACCGTCTATGCCATTGCTGATGCACCATGGTGACCATTGCTACCGTATGATAGTAAAATTCATCATTAATAAATGAAAGATTTGAAATTCCCATCAACTGATGAAAAATTCAAATTCCTATCAACAAATCCATTAGTTAAATAAAAAACATGTGAAATTTTTTTTTCAAAATTGAAATTTGACACATGGATAACAATAGGGATAAGAATTTTGTAATTAAGTGTACTCACACTAGAGTAGTACTAGGATGGGTGATCTCTCAGGAAGTCTAATTTTTTGTGCCAAAAGGTTCTAGACTCCAAAAGCCATATCTTTTGATTTTGAAAGCCTTTTTGATGAACAAATAGTTATTTCCTACATATTTAGCAAGTGAGAAACAACATCCACTATGTCCACCATGGGCCTTAGATTAGCATGAATATTGATAACCACACATATTATCAAAGTTACAAGATTTGGATACTAATGTATTATGCCTACAAGAAGTCTTGCCATGGGATTTTCTATACCAATTCCAACCAAACTTGGAAAAGATGGGATACAGAGGTATTTATAAGTAAATAGGTTCTTGTAGAAGTTCTTCTTTTAAGCCATACAGATTAGCCTATTGCAGAAATCACAACATGGATAGCTGTGCAATATTTTATAAAGAAGCCAAGTTTTAATTAGTACAAAGATTTGAATGAAGTTTAGAAAATATGATTTTTGAAATTCCAAAACTTCAAGTAATGGAAAGGAAAGAACAATCAAGGTTTTGAAAAAGTCACATAGCTTTGGCATTGATTCTAAAAGTCTATCTATCAAGAAGATGTGTATGCCTAGTTGACACACATTTGATTGCCAAATCAATATGTTCAGATCTTAGACTATGTCAAGGAGAATATTTGATTAAGTAGATAGAAGAAAATTTTAAGAATAAGTTATTTTTAAGTTATACTGATCCAATTCCATTTATTCTTTGTGGAGACATCAATGCAAAATTTGGAAGTAGTGTTTATCATTCTTAAAATATGGATCTGTAAAGGAATCCTTAGAAGATGAACCTAATTTGAGGAAGATGTTTCCATCAATTCAGCATGCAATTCCATTGGCCAATGCATATTCTTCTTACTTTGAATCTTTAGTAGATAAATTAGATTCCAGAGTTCAAGAATAGATGATGTTGATGGATAGTGCTCATCAAGAACCATAGTTAAGTAATTATTTTGCTATGATTAATGAGGATGGATCAAAAACATTCTTCATTGAGACTTTAGATTATATTTGGTTTGATGTTCAATTCTTCAAAGTTACCAAGTTGCTAGAGTTGATTTCTAAAGAATAAGTTGAGAATAATCAAGATCAAGCCTTGCCATCCCAAACAAGACCACCCTATCATATACCACTTATGGTAGAATTACAATTATTTTCATTAATTCATAAGGTTGATCAAGAGTAGGAAGTATCTCACACTTATTTTTATTTATAATATTATTATTTTCTTCATCGTTTAATTTATATTTTAAATTATATTGGTAAAATATCAAAGGTAATGATAATTGATAATAAGAGAGTTTTCCTTGCCTTCACTTGGATAACCAGATATGAGTTGCACTTGTGTGATCCTAGTTAGGACTGGTGGTTGGTGGTTAGTAGATCTTTAATTCATTTCTTGACATTATCTTAGAAAATGATTCAAGTATTAATAAAATAATATTTAATTCTTCTCTTGTTTGTAAAATAAGCAAGAAACAACTTCAAGTCCTAAAGAGAAATCAAATTATTGGAGCATAGGATCATGAAAGATGCATGGGAGCTAGAAAAAGAGATAGTGAACATGGACTCATTTGAGGACAAATGAAACCTAAGGGGGGTATATTGTCATGTCCCCATTCCAAAATCATATTGATGCATAACTAAGATGGTACCTCTTCATAACAAGTGTTATTTTTATTGTACCAAGACCCAAAAGGATAGTTGTAATTGAGACCTAAAAGGATGTATTGTAATAATGGACATGTCTCTTGAGGTAACCTTTGGGAGTTTGACCTAAGGCATTTATACCGAGGCTTAGAGGTCATGCTAGGCATGGAGTGGAAAAGTCAATACAGGTGAGTCACAGGAGTTGGATGAAGTGGGACAGAAAGTGGACTGGCCATCCCTTTTATTTAGGTAATAGGCCTAACCATGGTGGCAATGCTAGATTGCCTCTAAGGATATATGCCAAAGGAAAAAAACCCTAAGGAACACTCTTAGAGCATGATTTTGATACACTATTCCATATCAATAAAGCATTCTTTTCTTTCTCTTTCTACATTTTTCTTCTTATTTCTTTTATGCATAATGTTGAATGTTACATATATTTTGCATTTGGTATATTGTCTTTGTATGCATAATGTCTAATATATTGCATATTTGACATTTTCCATGACATCTGGGGATAGGATGTCACAAGTAGTGTCTATGAAAACATATCTTCCATGGCATTTAGGCTTCAATGCGTTAAATTGATGGAGGTTAGACTTGTTCTATGGCATGAATTGTTGAGAACTTTTTTCTTTGAAATTTTTTTAATATTTTATATTTATTATAAATAGAGAAAAGGTTGAATTATGGACAAATTTTGTTATATTTTTAATTGGAATGTAATTAAATTCTCTTAAATTATACTAGCCATATTGTTAATTGAATACATTATCTCATGACAAACTTAAGGCTCTAGGTCTTCCTTACTTAAGGACTTGGTATAAGAAGCATCATGGCATATTGAACATGAACCATGGGAATACTCATGGGAAGTGACTTGAATAGGGATTAAACCTATACTAGGAGCAAAGCTTCTATTTTCTATAGACCATGTTCTGATGGTAGTACAACATGTAGTCATAACGTATTGCAAGTGTACATACCTAAAAATGTTTTCTAACAGTCATATGTCCTATTGCAACCATGGAACGTTAATAAGAGAAAAGTTTCTATTGTTTACAAATCATGTTTTGATGGAAATGCAACAATTATCTAATTACTAAAAAAAGAAAAAAAAAGAAAATCATTAGGTAATAAGGTGTTTTGGTTGCTAAGTTCTCTCTTATTCATAGCCACAAAACAAGGTCATTATGTTGATGCATAAAGAGTCTCCATCACCAACAACTTATATTAGTGGGGAAGACTATGTCTTTTAAAAAGGTATATTGTCATAAGACATGAATAAGCTGATAAATAATAATTCATAAATGTTTGAATGTGATAGTGCAGTGTACTTATATTATTCTTTTGAAGTAATTTACTTAAGTTGTCACTCAATGTCTTGATATTTACTAAGCACTATCGCCTTAGTTATTCTTCCATCAAAAAGTTTTTCTTCATTATTTTTACCTTCTTTTAACTTTAATTTATTTTATATTGTCTTTTTATTAAAATTTGTTGAATAATTATTTTGGACTAGAAAGTGCAAGAGGATGCAACTTGTAGTCACTTGAAGTCCTACTGTGGGCTTCATTGCAAGTTGCAATCACCTTAGAAGATCAATTTCTTAAATTCTAGCACCTATGAAGGGATGTGACTCATAGTTGGTCACATTTTGAGAATTCATGTTTAGGTTTTGCACAATGCAGATGGCTGTGACTCAAAACTTACCACATTGTAATGTTATTCTTTCAAATTTAAAATCAATGTGGATAGCTACGATGCATAGTTGGTCATAATCTCATTTTAAAAAAAAAAAAAAAAAAAGCTTTTTGCCTTCATGTTGTAAAAAGCTACAACTCAATCCATCGTGACCTAATTAAGAAACAAAAAATAAAAACATGTTTCAACAAAACAAAATCCCCTTTTCAATCACAGAGTGCTACAAGACAAATTCTAGAGCTAAGGCAAGTAACCATTGCAAGCATACCCGCCAGATCTAATCTCCAAGGCTTCCTTTCCCTTCCAAAATGCCTAAGGTAGGCTTCAAAACTCTTGTTCTTTAGGGTTTTTTCTCTTGGATTTTCTATTGCAACCAAATTTAGGACATCAATGTTGTTTTTTGAGCTAAATCAAGATTGTATGAATGATTTTTAAACTTATGGTGTCTTCCTTGGTTTGTTACTCTTTATTTTTACCTTGTTTCAAACATTTTTATGTTTTTGTAGGATCAATGGATTAGATTTTTAATTTTTTCTCTTCTCACTTTGGAGCTTCTTGTTCATGTTGAACACATAATTACCCATTAGGACAATGCTAGGAACTATGGAAAAGAATTAGAACTTATGTACTTTTAAAATGCTACAATTCTAGTTCTTACTTAGGAGTGAAATTAATTATCTCAATTATAGCATCATAGCACTAGGAATGTACATGCTTGGAACTTAATTTCACTCCTATGGAGAGCATTAAGTACAATTGGAACTATCTTCCTTGAGATAATTTAATATTAAGATAATTTTTTTTCTAAGCTGGAGCTATCTTGCATTGTATTATGTTCTCAATTTAATGTACATCGTTATGAAGAGTAATCACTATGTACTTTAAATTTTCCATATATCACATATTGGTATTCATCATCTTTGCACTAGGCAATTACATTGAGGATAATGTAGACCTAGTAGGGGGTATCAACAATGTTGAGATTTTTAAACTATGAATGTCATGGTCGTAGTTCTCTTTACGGTTCCTTGAATTTAATTGAACCATGTAATTGGAAATTGAATATTAGGTGTTGTTGCATTTTTTTTATGTTTAGTTATGCACTATATTATCTATATATGTGTACTAATCTTCCCTATTGTAAGGAACTTCTTACAAATCCTAGCATAAGAGGGGACATTTGCAAGGACAATCTTCAGTGGCTACAGATCAGATTTCATGGAGACATGCTCAGGAGGAGGAGTAGAAATGTGGTCATAGGGAGTGCATGGAGCATGAGTGTTGAGAGGTAAAGTGTCCTAGAGTGCCATTGTAAGCACCTAGGAACTTTAGGCCTCTAATGGAGGTGGTAAAATTACCAAATGTCATAGCCTTGACAATGCATGATTTGGAAATTATCTTGACCAAAGATGATGTTTTATACAAGTAGGAGGCTCATCAGTTCTACCTCACATTCTAGAGGAGCTCTCCTACTTTTGGAACCTTTCAAGTTGGCACTAGATACTATGACATCATCAAGGCCCTCATTTCCAACATCCTAGAGATGCAAGTAGGACCAAATAGACAACATTTTGTGGTAGCCTTGTCAAAGTAAAAGACCTAGATGGCAAATCTCTTTCTTGATGTAGCCATGGATGAGATAGGATGGCCTTACAATAATCTTTCTCCTAAAAGGATGATTATTACAAAGGTTATCATAATGAACATCCTTGCATCCTCAATTACCCATACATTATTTTGTCCAAGATGGAGTTGGCGATTCAAGATATTAATGGGGTTCCTTTTCCATAGATGATCTCAGCATTGTATTAGCACTTCTGAATTTTTCCACCTACATTTCCCATCAAAGAGATCATCACCTGGGGTGAGAGATCAATTCCCAAACTTGGTATGTTCCTTCTATGCACAGTAATTGCATAGGACACACTTCGAGAAGGTTTTATGGATCCAAGATCCATTGATTCTAAGAGATAGTGGCAGGGCTACTTGGAAGGCCCAGTATGCTAATCTACAATAGTCATAATAGTAGTAGTAGAGTATAGTGGGAGTGGATCTAGCTTTGGAGGAAGACAAATCTTGGCTCATGATCCATTTGGATGCTCATTAGGAAAATCTCATTACATAGTGCAATAAGATGGAGGTGCATGTCCATGCCAATTGCAATAGATTGGAGAGGAGGTAGTACAGTTTGGCCTCAAATGTGAAGATTCTAGGACATCATTTATTCTCTTGGATGAGAAATCTCCATAAAACAGTGAGTCATTAGGAGGTGCATGAATTGATAGACCCAAAATTTACACCTATGGGATTCTTAATTATCGATGCAAATCAAGCAAGACCATCTAGCCCTAGTGAGCAGGTGGATGCTGAAGTTACAGAGTAGGACTTTATGAGTAAGAAGGTAGGTGATGATTTGCCTCAACCTCCCTTTCTAGTAGAGGCCCTTGCATCCCCTATAGGAGAAGGCTCAGCCCCTCTAGCTTAAGCATCCTTGTTTCCTATTTCTTCTTTTCCTTCTCTAGTTGTATATGTTGGATGTTATGACAAAGGAAACTATTCTATTATTTGATCTCTATTTATTTTATTTTCATTAATTCATGTACATTCTTCCACTCTCTTTTATTATGATGACAAAGAGCTAGTTGGATGCTATGTTAGGATGAGAATTGATGCTCTTTGCACTTTGTTCCCTTATTTTCCAAGCTTGGGCAAATAGTTGAGGGCTCATGTGATCCATAGCCACCTGCATCTCAGAGTCTCAACCCATAATATGAGTTCTAATATATTTTCAACTCATCAAGAAAACAATGTTCATCCTACGGTTATCAAGATTTGAATTCTAGCATTAGAGGAAAAAAGAGTAAGTGTAGTTAGTATTAAGCGAAGATGACGATAGCAAGGAAGCTGCATCTACATTGAACAAAGTACTACTAGCTCATGTGACCCACATGAGCCCATAGCTTAGAGTTCCTTTATCATGCCACTCATACTTTAATTATAAGTAGGAAAGCAAATCCATTAGTGTAAGCTCCTATGGCTCACACCCATAGCACATTCATTATGAATCTTTCCCACTTAGTTCTACAATTCAACCATTTGGATTTGAATACTCAACCATTAGGAATGATTAAGACTACTAATTGTAGTAAGTTGTAGTAGTTGATTAACTTGAATATTCTTCTTTGGAAAGGGAGCTATGATCCAACTACAACCCACACTTGACTATAATCATTAGCCAGAATTTATTTTAACCATCAATGGAAGATGTTTTTGTAGTGATTTGAAGTAAAACTACAAAAGGAATTCTAGAGATATATAGAGAGATGGATAGACAAAGATATATAGATACACAAAGAATAGGAGATAAATATTCATAGAATTTACAAATCTAATATTGAAGATATTCATGATTATTGTAATGAGAATTATTTCTTGAGACTAATGATTAAATGATAATGTATGTGTTCTTGTTAGAGTGACTTAATGTTAAGTGTTATTCATCATAATTCTAGCACCTTACCCTCATGTAACCCATGGTCCTACATGTGATTAACTTCTACATTCTACAACACAAGTACTATGAGACAAGAACTATAACACCCTTGTTTTCATGTTTTTCTTAGCTCTACCTTATTCACATCAAATCATATCATCAATTCACTAATGTAGGAAAAACAATCATCTATGTGATCAGAGCCACAATATTTGAAGGTATTTTCAAGTGGAGTATATGCATGTTTCTCGATTTCATTTATAACTTTTTAAACAAGTTTTTATGCTATGTTATCAAGATCTAATTCCTCTTAAACTACATTAATTTTTTTTTGTAGTTTTATGTTCTTCTCTACTAGTCTAGCCCTAGCTAATGGTGTAAAATTAATCAAAGACTTCCTGAATTTCTATAGGATTTCTAGAAAGTATATTTTCTCTAGCTACTAAATATTTTTTATGGTTATTATACTTATTCCATTGATCATAACTCAACTATTCTCTTAGACTAACATTATTCATTAGAATGTTTACTCTTATTTTGCTTAATGTGGAGTATTTTGTCCCTACACTTTTCTAAGGCTCCTAATAGTTGATACTTCATAAAGAAGGTATTTTTAAGTTGTTCCCATAACTTACTGAATTATTTGGATAGAATATATAACAAAAATGTTGCATCTTTTCATAGAGAAAAAAATTCTTTAAAATTTTGTTTTCTTATCTAAATAATTGGCATGGAAAAAAGACTCAAATAAACTCATATGAAATAAAGGGTAATCATCTTTGTTTTTCTCAAATATAGGTATTTCTTTTAGGTTGATATTAGGTAATCTTGGGGTTCTTTCTCCTAAACTTGAGGTATCTATGGGATTATTTATCATATTATCATAAAGAATGGTGTGGAGTCACTGTCATCCTTATAAATAATATTGCCAAAAACATAGATTTCTTTTATTCTTATTCTAACCTTTGTGAGTTCTCTTTGAATATCATTAAAAGTATTTTATCTAATTCTTTGATCAATTATTATGATGATAGTCTTTTCATTTTCATCAGATTTTTCTTATAAATTCATTTTCACTATAGTTAAGGTAGTAGTGAAAGGTTCATGATTTTTAATATTTTTCACAAACATCCTATTTCATCTTTCCACCTATCATCCTTACCTTTAAGTAAAAGCTTTAAAGTTATCTTTAACTTGTTGAAATAATTCATTTTCCTAAAAATGATGCCAAAAATGATAGGCCAAAATTGTATAATAAAAAATCATCATAGTACATAATCCTGACAACTCATTTAAACAATAAATAAATAAATGATCCAAGACAAGTATGACCTATAACGAAGTTCACTTGACATGTCTCTCCTTGTGAAGTTATTCCATTGATAGCTTAATACACTATGAAGATTGATATTCAAACAAATGCTATAACTTAAAGATGCAAGTATAAATTAAAAAGTCTATCATTGCTTAAAGATAAAACATAACAATAACTTATCTATTTTTAAATAAGTAAAAATCCCACATAAGATATAAATAAGCCTATTTATAGACTTAATTAATCTATTTCTAGATTAAATAAAGAAATGTCACACCTATTTTGAAGAAAATGGATAACATATTATTAGGATTCTTATCAAGATTAAATCACTTCTTGTCAAGAGATCCCAANACATAAATAAAAAATTTCCTTCTTTATGAAATGACATTTCTTTGCATTGATGACCAATTAAACCTCCTACAACTTTGAACACAGCATTCTCAAGTTTTGCACATGGTCATCTTCATTAAAATTGGAAACCAAAATATCATCAAAGAAAATTATACTATATTTACTAATAGAACCTTTTAAAACATCATGCATAAGCATCATGAATGTGGGTGGAGCATTGGTTAGACCAAAAGGCATGATAACTAATAAAAATCATTTGAAGTTTTAAAGGCTATCTTCCATTCATTCGTAGGTCTAAGTCTAATTTGATGGTATCTTCTTTTCAAATCAATCTCAGAGAAAATCTTACCATCTTTTAAAAAATCAAGAATATCATCCATTCTAAGAATAGGAAACCTATACTTGATAGTAATCCTATTCACAAGTTTAGATTTAATGCAATTATCATTTCATTCATGTTCTTCTTAGCCACTAGTATTACTATTACATCACATGGGAAAATGGACTTCTTCATGAAACCATTAGAGAGTAGTTCACTTGCTTGTGAAGTTCCTTCCTCTAATTCAAAGTAATCTAGTAGGCTTTCTTACTTAGAATGATAGCCATATGCATAAAATTAATTTGGTGCTTTATGGATCTCATTGGTGGAAGCCCTTTCAAATTTCCTTTAAGGACATTCATAAACACTTATGCTAAAGGTTACACCACTACTAAAAGCTCATTCTGTGGCTCCCCTTTACATGTTACAATCACATAAACAATCACAAATATTACTATTACATCACATGGGAAAATGGACTTCTTCATGAAACCATTAGAGAGTAGTTCACTTGCTTGTGAAGTTCCTTCCTCTAATTCAAAGTAATCTAGTAGGCTTCTTTTAGAATTATGATAGCCATAGGCATAAAATTAATTTGGTGCTTTATGGATCTCATTGGTGGAAGCCCTTTCAAATTTCCTTTAAGGACATTCATAAACACTTATGCTAAAGGTTACACCACTACTAAAAGCTCATTCTATGGCTCCCCTTTACATGTTACAATCACATAAACAATCACAAATCCATGCCTAATTTCTTCATGAGCTTTGACATATTCCTTCTTACTAAGCAAAATCAAAGAAGCATTAGTGAAAACATTCTCTTTATATTATTATAATGGTATGAAAACCAATTGTTGTATCTAATATTTTTTGGGAAAGAGTTTCAATATTTATTACAACATCAAAAGTAGTCTTATTATCATAGTTTCAAGGTCTACCAAGTATATCATCAATAATATTTATGGAAAGAATGTCATATTGAACTTAATCTCTAAAATAATCAATCTTAAAAGACAAATTGTATCTTTCATTCACTTCTTAAAAATGATCTCTAGAGGATCAATACACTCTATATGGTTTAGAATAGATAAATCTCTTTAATCCAAGTTTATCTACTACCTTATAAGAAATAACATTCTTTTAGGAATAACCATCTATTAAGATATGAATCCCTTTTCCACTAGAGAGACATCTAGCCACAATTCTAAAGAGCATTTTCCTTAAAAGATGCTCCCTAACATTGATATTTTTCATAAAGAATTAATTTCAATCACATCTTCAGTCATGGAAGCGTTAGGATTACCTATATTAGAAAATTCTCCCTTCTACAAAGTTTGAAGTTCCTTGTCAATTGAAGCTTTACATTTTTTGTAGTTTCATTGCTTATGTTAATCTCTTCACAATGGAAGCATTAAACCTTTGAAGAATTGCAATTCTCTTGATCTCTTCCCCTTTTAGAATTATCTTTCTTGCAAGGAGTGCTACCTCATTAGACTTCAAAAGGATCCATTTCCTAAACTTCCAAGTAGATCTAGCTTAGAAAATAAGAACAACATAATGAAATATAGAAAATATCCTTTATATTAGGAAAATTCTCAAGATATAGAGAAAATACATCAAAGATGAGAAGCCAAGCTCAACTCAAAAGTCTCCCAAGGATCTTAGAGCCATACATGTTCCCTCTCAATCCTTAATTGCTCACCATGGAGCCAAAGCTCAATCCTTTCCCATCTTATTTCAACTATTTTCTAAATTAGGATGGGTGTTTTTAGAAGTTTCCCTAGATGTAAAGGTCATCTTTGAACTTTACAAGATGTATTTGTGTTAGCCTAGCTCTTGGAAAAGATGTCTTCTATTTCTCAGAGATGCCTTCTCTTGGCCTAAGATGTCTTCTTTCATGACAATATGTCTTGCCCAAGATGTCTCTATGGTTGGGTGAACATCTTCTCCCTAGATAAGATGTCTTTCTTGAGATTTCTACACCTCAATCAAGCTATCTCCTTTGACTTCCAAATGCCTTCTTCCATCTCCAAGTCTTGGCCAAGACGTCTTCTAGCCTTCTAAGATGTCTTCTTCAAGTCCAAAATCTTCAAAATACACATGTAGAATAGAACAAGGGAATCAAGAGATGTGTCCCTATACCATTTGACCTTGTCCATATCCTTCACCTCTTTATATCTTTTAGAAGCTTTTTAGTCTCTATCTTTAAGATAGAACCTATATTATAGCCATGGAGTTTCATCTTAGCCTTAAGAGCCTAATCTTTCTAATATTATTTCATCAACTCATCTTGGAAGTTAGCAACTTGTTTATACCTATCCCAATAAACTATATCTTTCTGGAAAGTTTAGTAAATATCTTGGAATGCTCCTTTAGAATTTTGTCACCTTGTCTCATGTACTTCAAACTTTGAATGGCTTCTTGCCTATGCTAGGTCTTTTCAATTTTTTTCCCTCAACATATATTTCATAAGAGATAAATCCTTAATGGAAATACCATTGTTTATAACATAAGCATGAATTTTGTTTTCTCATTAGACTTATATCATATCATCAAGCTCAAAAATACTTGTTTAACATCTTGAGCCAAGAAAGAAAAGATTCAATATCTTTCATCCAATTGAAGATCTTTACTTCAACATGGAATAATCTAAAAACATGCCTAAATGTCCTAGTAAGATTAGGCTTAATCCCTTTACTTAAATTTCCTAGAGTCTTTGAAGTAGTTTTCTTCTTTTCCTTCCTTGAAAATATGAATGCATGACACTTGTTCTCAACACTTAGAGCACGAAGGGTATCATTCTCTTATTCCTCATTCTCTTCAAAGTCTTCATTCTCAAAAAATAAATGTAAGTTTCATGGATGAATGTGTTGATGAAGAAGCTCTTAGTGAAAAATCCCTTGAGTTCTTCAATTTCCTAGATGCACTTAGTGATAGAAGATGTTATTTGTTCTATTCTAACTTCTCAAGTTTATCTACAATATACTTGAGATCATTTCTCATATCTTTCATGTCTTTAACCAAAGCCTAGACTATATTCTTCTTTGATTTCATGATGGAAATAACCAAAAAGGTAAAATTCACAAATACCCATATGAAAATATCAAATGATTAAGAGTATCCAAAGAGAGAATTGGAGTACCCAAAAGTAATCACTTAAGGATTAATCAAACCCTAATTGAAATATATTCAAAGCATATAAACCCTAGTAAATTAAACCTAATGGATATTACAATTTACAATTATTTCTAATATCCAAAATAAATGACCAACTTGAGGATCGATAGGTTTTCTTCAAATCCTAATGAAGTGTGAAAACAATAACAATAAAAATTGCAAACCAAGATAGTGATATGTGCAGAATGATTTCCTTTTATTGGAAGGTTTTACACTTAACTTGAATTATCTTCCAAATTAAACACTCTAATACCAAGACGATGATTTGCTTACTTGGATTTAACAATCCAAGCTTACTCAAGAATATAAAAATGCCTAAAATAAGATTCAATTAAACAAGGAAAAGAAAGGAAGCAGGTTCCTTACATAAAGAAAATGAGATACAAGCATAAATGAAAGCATAACACTCTTCAAGGATAAATATTCAACAAATCAAACCCTCACTTTACCTTCATAGAACAATGAAAACCATCAAGAGGATGAGCTCTTATTTATAATGCTCAATGAGAGCCATAATTAACTAAGCCATGCTTCACACTTGCTTCTCTTAAGCTTGGAATATTTATTTTATGCCATCTTCATGCTTTTATAATTAATGAAGTGATCATTAATTTTCCCTTCAAAATTCATTTCCTTTTTTAAAAAATAGATTTTTTAAAACTAAAATTGACTATGGCGCATAATCATCTTGCAATCTTAGACTGCAACTTAGCTATGACTTGTAACCTTCTTGCATTAGTTAAATGTCCAATTTTTCTTCTCTATTTCAATTCAACTACATTTAACTATGACTTGCAATCTTCATACTATGATTTCCTATGAATTTCATGATCTCACAACTTGTTGTCCAATGCCAAAAAATTTATTTTCTTAAGTTTTCAATAGACTACACCTAATTATGACTTGGAGAATATCATAGTTTTAGACTATGGCTAACTATGATATGTAGCAGCCTATAGTTACCTTTTCAAACCTTGAAAACATGTTAAAATACATCCAAATAATTTAAAACATAAATAAGTACTTCTTAAGACTCCTAAGATGCAATGAGGATGAACATTATATTAAGAAGGTCGATTGATGTTGTAAAGTCCTCCTCACTAGGCTTAGGCTAAAAAGGTATTACTTATGAAAATAAAATGAAACTCATTAAAAATAAAGGATGCCAAAGAAAATATGATAGTAAAGTAGTAGTCATCCTTAAATAGATGTAAAGGAACACAAAAAATGGAAATAATATATATAAAAATTATACAAATAATGCCAATAGCCTATTATGTATAACACCTAACCATTTTACTAAGCAAAAATAGTTTAATGCCCTAATATCAATGTCAAAATTATAATAACTAGGATATGGTAAATAAATAGTGAAATAAATTACATGATAAATAAAATAAAATATCACCAAGGCATTAGGATCTAGTAGGAGAATAACCTATCAATAAAATTGAATATGAATCAATCTTGCACAAATAAATTAACGTAATGAAGTTAAGCCTACACAAAAGATACATAAATATAAAATTCACATAGCTAACCAAAGGGCATTACATAGTACAAAAATACCAACAAAAAATTATAGCTTAGAAGAATATAAGAAAAATTGATAGCTTAAGCAAATGCTAGAAAAATGCACAAATCTAAATCTAAGCATCAACATTTCCATCTATCTTATCATCCTCACAACTAATTGAATCATCTAAAAGATGAAAAACAAAAGGTAAGGTAAATCTTAAGACTAATTAGGGAAAACAAATTATAAATACTCTCCTAAGGGTTTTAGACGTAAACATCAAGTAGCTAGATAATCATGTAGAGGGGTAGCTACATCCAAAGTGTTAGTAAGAAATATCCAAGCATATAAAATATTATATAAATAACCAAATATCAAATAATTTAAATAGCACAAAAATATTTAAAGAATCCACCATCATCCCTAAATTCAATTATTGTTAAACCAAATAAAGAATACCTACTAAGAAATGTAACTCTCATAGATATTATTGATGCTTATCAAGAAATGTGAGCTGCATAAGCACATTTGATACTTACCAAGAACATGATCTACATAAGCATCATCAAAAGTAAAAATATTAGTATTGATACTTGTTAAGAAATGCAATCCATAGAAGCATTATTTAACTAATAATATTGTTTCCAAACATAAATCAAAACAAAACATTGGGTGATGAGGAAATGTCCAAATAATTTAATTAACCAACATAGAATATAATAACATTGAATTTTTTTGCTAAATAGGAATCTATGGGCTATTAGAGTTGAAAATCAAGCTTCTAAGTGAATTATTTAAATTATGAAATTAGTCAAAGATTAGAAATTAAAAATCTAACACCATTCTAGGCATCTAGAAATTCCTAAAAACATTATCAACTATTATTATAAACTTTTAGTTATTTTAGAGAGCCATAGAAGCTATGTTTTTGGCTCTTTACACAACTTTTAGGATTTGAAAGGTATGGGGTCACTTTACAAAAGTTATTAATATTAACATGTGGCATCAAATGATGTTGTTAGCATCCATCATGACTTGCATTGCAACCTAGTAATAAGCCATGATGTACTAAAATGTAGAATAAAAAGTACAATTTTATTAGTGTTGGTGAGTTGAAAAACTTTATCTTTTATACTATCACTTTTTAAAGTTATATCATGCCTTAACAACATGAATTACAATCTGAAACCCTAATTTTGAAATTTTGAAATTTGGCAAAAGTAAAACATAATAAAAAATGAAATAAGAAAAATTTAGTCTTTAACCATCCATGCATAATGAAATAAATTATATAATATTAAATCTTAGCAACAAGTAGAAACATGTCAAATCTAGTAGACACAAATCCAAAACATTTCAACAAAAAATTATTGAACTAACTAAACCAAAAAAAATTGAATGTACATAAAACCAAATATTCAAAAAATAAAAGTTAAAGCATTGTAATAAATTTTTCCAACATGATTGAGAGCACTATAGCTATAAATTCTTGCATGATTGAAATCTCCAAAATAGGATCCAAATCCTAGATAAAATTCAACATCAATAATGGGGTCAAAATAAAGCCTAAAAAGAGATCCAAAAGAAAGCTTTTACAAAGATCCTAGTTAATGGCATTGACCTAGATATATCTTCTCTTACTTCTAGCAAAGTTTCCTTATCTAGTTGTATCTTCTAGATATTAGTAATATAACTAGATGATCTCTAATAGAATAGTTGCCAAATATTTATACTTACAAGGGCATGCTAGGATTAAGCAAAAAGGATAATTTTATTGTGAAAAACTAAAACAAAAAAGAAAATTGCATCAACACAAGCATCATGAAAGGATTGCAAATGGTTATGTAGATGTAGGGATATTGTTTATATCCATCCTTTTAATGTGGCTATCCTTCAAGTGCTTGGTAGGAATTTTGACTATCTTTGAAATATTCAAAATGTTATTGGTAGCCAATAGAGGCTCACCATAGTCACAATGGTCTCAATGGCCCCTCTCATGGCCATGATGCCTATGATGAGTCCTACTATGCCTTCTTTCTCTATGATTCCTCTCCCCTTGTTGTTGCTCCTACCCTTGTTCTTGGTTATTATGGTGGGATCTATGATTATCCCTATCCAGTCGTTCATCTCCATCCCGATCTCTATCGTTCTTTCTTTTGTCCTAGCCTCTACTTTTGATATAGAAGTTGGAGGAAGACATTGAGGATGATCACGAGGATGAGGAAGAAGGAGAATCAACATCAGAATGATGCCTGCGAGATTCTATTCTTTAATCCCTACCTTGTTCCTTATGTTTGATCCTTTTGATTGTAATTATTCTTACTCTTGGATGAATGGTTGTGGCTACCATCTTTCAAGTCCATTCTTCCCATCACCAAGGTTGTCCATAGTTGATTGCAACCTTTGGTTAAGGGTCTCCTCATCAAAGAAAGGGATAGAGTTTGTGTATTGGGAGGCACCTGAAAAGAAGTCCTCACCATCTTTGTGTTGTTGCAAGAATAACAGGGTAGGGAACCTCTTGTATTTTGAAGCCTCATGTTGTGCTTCCATTTGCCAATCCTTCCTCCATTGGGCATTGGTGGGATGATAATCCCTATAGAGGTGGTCTTAAAGTTCATATTCTTCTACATTAAGTCCAATGATGCTCAACTAGATCATATTGTTCATCAGCATTGCAGGAATAGATCGGTCAAGAGGTAACACAATGTTGTCTTCTATATCCCTCCATCGCATTTGCTTGTCCTTATTTAGAATGAACATGAAATCTGAGGTGTAAGGATCAAGAAGGATGTAGGAAACATGGAATTTTTGGGACATCTATGTCTTTGGGACCTCCTATCTTTGATTAGTTTTTATTAAAAAATAAAGAGTGTGCTTGTTTTTGAGTTCTTAATGATTTATCATTTAATGGTATTTATAATATCTTTGTAGGATTCACTATCTTTCCTACTTAGTACACTTAGCTACACTAAATCCCCAACAATGATGCTAATGATGAGTAGCAAGTAGTCCCTCCACCCAACCATATGAATCACAAGCATGCACTAGTGATCTGGCTGAATTCCATGGACTTAGCACTTAAGTGTGCCAATAGACAAAGATGGTGACTTGGGAAAATATTATTGTTGTCTTTTTAGCTCTCATTTGTATGGTTAAGTATGATCCAAGGCATGTGATATTTATTTATATTTTATATTTTTAT
>MNCI01004374.1:46701-60415 GCA_015680685.1 Gnetum montanum
GTACAAGATGCTTGAATAAAGATCCATATAATTACTTGAGCTCCTACTACAAGAACTCGAAAAATATTCTAACTCTGATGAAAGAAAACTATAAGAATATGGCTACACTAATGACATAATATGCCATAAATGTCGTGGGTACACACATTTATATAGATGTGACATGACATTGGGTCGATGCATGCCCATTGACATAGCTAGGCGATAACTCATCAATAATCTTTGGTGGCTTCTGAGTTTTCAATAAGATTCTAGGTATCTTACATTCTTCATCTAACAATTATTAAATATTTTTATTTTTACCTTTGAAAATATTTAGTTTAGCTATAATTATAGTTTTTGTAAGATACATTTGGATTCCAAATCTTTTGAATTTCATTTTGAAAATCCTCTTTTATTTTTGCAGTTATTTTAAAGTGCTTTTTTCTTATATAATATTTAATATTTTTTTGTTAATGATATAAATTATAAAGAGTGAAGATATGATTCAATTATTTCTTCATCTACTTCAAAAAATTTGATATTACTATTATTCTTTGAACTAAAAAGAAGAAAATTAATATTGGAGCTACCTTATGATCCTCCAAAAGTAAAGTGACCTAATTTTGGATATTTATTGATGTCATTTAGAATTAATAAATCTAGTCCTTATCCCTAATCTTACAACTATTTTCCCCTATGTTTAAATTATTTATTTTCAAACTACTAATTCCATTTTACACTTTTCTTATTTTCTAAAAAGCTTTAAAGATTCCTATCATTAATTGGGATCTAATTACAACTAATTCTAGCATTAAAGTTATCACATATGCAAATTTTTCCTCTTTGAGCAAAACTAGCAATATCTATGCAAGGAATTAAAAGTGAAAATCTCTTCATAAACCTTCTCATTCATAGAGAGTAGCTTCTCTAGGTACAAAGTTGCAAAAGGTTGAGAATAAAAACATTTTTACTATAATATTTTTAGCCAAGCATACTACTTGTATACATCTATCTTTTCTATTTGGACTTGCTTATAAAGAGAATTTTAAACAAAAATAGCTAAACCTCCAAAATGTCTTCCACAATCTACATTTCTTTTACAAGGAAAAGTTAAAATAAAAAAAATTAGACCAAATTTTTTTGGATTTTTTAGGTTCCTATATCTAGGCAATACCCAAAATGTCAAATTTGTTAAAGAAAGATATATTATAAAATACCTTCACTTTATCTGCTATTGATTCATCAATGTTTAAAATATCTTCTTTGTGAAGTTATTTAAATACTTATATTTGGTAATTACTTCTTGCATCCAAAATGCTACAAAACTTTCTACTCTTGCTTCTTTCACTTTTCTTTATGTTATAAATATTTTTGCAAGTTACCTTTTGGTGAGACCTTCCTTGATTCACATTTTATAATCCTTTAATTGACTATAATGTTTCAAAACTTTGGATCTATCATTTGCATTATGAAATTTGATAATCATGTCCCTAAATTTATCATTTTTAGACTCAAAATAAATTTACAATTCAATATGCATTTATTTGGTATGATATAAAAACTACTACAACATAATGAAATTGTAACTATGGTTGTAATTGTGAATGTGAAACTGTAAATATGAAAATAAGAGAATAAAGTAATATAATTAAAAACACAATGTATTAAATGTAGAATTTTAAACATAGTGTTTTTGTGGAAACACTATGATAAAATATCAAAATGGCTATAGCTTATTGTTAACCTCTTGGTATGTCAAAACCTTAAGGAAAATAGAGAGCATACAATGTTTGTTGTGGATGATGTGTTTGTAGGACATGAACAAGAACTTTACATCAAAATTAAGGACTCAATAGAAACAAGATCTAAAATGAGAAGACAAAGTAAAGACTACATAGGTTAAGATGAAAGCATGGATAAAAATGAAGGCTAAAAACCAAATGAAGATGCTTCAAGGGTTGGGAAGAAGACAAATTAATGGGAGAAAGCCTTAGAATACAAATTTCAAAAGTAAAGAAGACATCTTTTAGAAATAGTATACATCTCTATCCTAGAGAAGACATCTCCCCAAAGATGTTCCACAGAAGATGTTCCATTTTCTAGTGAGACATCTCTTCTAAATTGAGACCAATCTTAGGTAGACATCTTAACTTTGAAGAATACATCTACACTAACCATTGGGTAGCCATTTACCAAATTTTGAGGAGTTTTTGGAAACTCAAAGCCTATAAAAAGATACCAAATTCTAGGGAATTGTGTAAGAACTATTCACATCAAATCAATCACTATTTAATCTATGCTATTGTATTCTTGTTCCTCATTATAACATCATATGCTTGGTTGTATGTTGTATTCAGCTTCAATGACAAGGATTTGTAAATTTAGTTACATTGTTTTCTTGTATCTTTCTCTTTGTCTTATTACCCTACAAGGTTGATGTGCATTTTGCAAAAAGGCATCCTCATTGAGCTTGTTGGGACCTTACAAGGTTGAGTGGTTTTGTAAATTCAAAATACTCCATAGCATAGCTTAATTATGTAAAGGTTATGGGATACTTAAAACCACATTCTGAGTTTGTACAATGTTTTTTGAAGGGTATGATGCTCTTCAAACCACCTTTTATTAAAAAACAAAGTTCGAAAGTGTGCACAAATTTTACCCTCTAAATGTGAAAGTACCTGACAAGCCAAGAAAAATTTGGTGCTAGATAAATTTAACATTTATTTTCCTTTCGTTGTAGAGAAGTCATGTCATCTGTGAATAATCCATGAGTCATATCCCATGAAGAAACGATTCAAAAGTCAAAAAGATCATCAAGACAATAAATAATTAGAATCAAATCCAAATAAATTCCAACTTATGACTATCACCCATAAGTAAAATCATGAATTTTCATCCTAACCTTTAATCACAAGTTCAAGAATGAAAATTAATGATTAAATCAATATTGAAATCATAAATACAAGCATAGATCTCAAGGATCACAAGGAAGACTTTGCCTTATTTGCAATTCTACCTTGCTCTCTTCACAATGCAACAACCTTGATATTTGTAGAATGGACTCCAATAATCACCACAAGGTTCAAAAAATCCTCTCTTAATAATTTCAAAGAAATTGATTTCAACTTGATGTGGTTTTTGCTTAGGTATTGATTCCTCTGCTTCCTATTCTATATTCCAATACAATGTGGAATGTCTTATTTATACTCCATAATGTGCAACAATGTTTAAAAATAAACCTTATAATATTAAGTTGATAAGATGCCAATCCATGAGAATAGGTGTAAATGCCAAGTTGGACATTCAAATGTCTTAATATAACATGGAAGCCACATATTCATCTTATGCAATGCTTCCACGCAAACATTGTGCTTCCTTGGATTTTTCACAAAAAAAGGACCAGCTAGCCTTGCTATTGAAATATACCCAAAATGTTGAGTGGGTCATCGTCAGATGGTGTTAGTAGGAAGATAAGCACTATCAATGCTACCACTATTAGTTGCAGGTAAAGTTGTTGTTGTTGGGTGCTACAAGTACTGGTAAAATCGTCTAGCAAAGCCCCATGTCGAGACAAAGAAAAAGAAGGCTAAGGTTGCCATGTAAGTGTAGTTACATTTACCAGAGGTAGAAGATCTATAATAGTTGGCCAAGAGACATGAAGTGTAGTAAGCTAAAAAGGAGAAGGCCAACATGACTACTAGCCCTACAATCCATCCCAACTGTGAAATACTCCATGCTAATGACAAAACTTCTGCTTCAATTACCACTATGATTATGTGCATCACTACAATCTAGAACATGACGTGAGTGATGTCCAGTTTGGTGGCTATGTGTCTGGCCCGAGACAAGAAGTGATTGTACATGACGCATCACACAAGTGGGGTGCCCTTGTTGGCCTAGTACGTAAAACATTCAATATCGAAGTTGTGAGTCATACCAAACTTATCTATTAGTATTTTTAGTTACTCCACAAACTACAAAAATACAAGTATTTCCCTCTTCTGCTGTTGATCCTTATTTCTTGCTGTAAGTTTCTCTGCAAAAATTTGGCTTCATGCAGTATACAGTATGTCATATGCACCATGAATAATGTGCCATGTTGAGATATACGTTACTTTGTGGTGCAATGTTCTATGAATACATCAAATTTTAGTTCAATGGAGTGGAGGTCAAGGACATTTCCATGAACACCAAGGTGAACAAGATATACAAGATTCTCTTCCTCTCTCTGCACTACCTGAGCCTAGCAAGTATATTGATTGTGATACTATTCTTTGTGCTTTTGTTGCATCCACAAGTGTCTGGAGCTTGGTTTTGTACTCATTGAAGATGTTTATTTACTTTATCAATGTCCACTTCTCCAAAGATGACCACATAGAAATCGTTGGAAACCCTAGTGTCCATGATCATATCCACCTTGGGAGGAAAATATTTGGGCTCAACCTCTAAAACCAATTGTAGCATTGTCTCTTTGGATACTCCATTGAAGAGATAGCAAGATCCCAGAGGTGCTAAGAACAATTCCTAAATTTCAGTGTGATGTACCATGTAATCTGCTCCTTCATGCTTTTTGGCAATGGAGTTTTTGTCCGCAAACTCTACCGATCTCAGCAATATCTCTAAAGCATGGACTTAATTCTAGAAAGTCTAAAAATGTGTCATCTAAGACAAATTTTAGTTCTCTTATGTATCTCAGGTTCACTAGTTTTTCTACTATGGTGTTGTTAACATCGTCACCGTAATTATCATTCTGAGCAAGCTTTATGACATATAGATGAAGACCTATTTCTACAGAAATGAGAGAGATGTTAAAACTCTAGTTTATGGTGAATGGTATGGTAGACCAACCCCTAACAGTATGTATCATTCATATTAGTGAGCAAAAATCTTTCAATGTAGTCAAATGCCACATCTTCACTGGAGTAGGATGCGCCAAATTGTAGGATTTCTCCACATTGCAGAGCTGTATGGTATTACATGTTGACATTGCCCTAATTCAGGTGTCATCGTGATGAGCCACAATGGTGCACCTACTGTGAACACTTGCCGCTATAACCGACCATGTACAAATACTGTTGTTGATTGCTACCCAGCAAGTAATCCACTTGACTCTTTGAGAGCTGTAGCAGCTCTACTGCACTCCACCTGGTACCTTCACAAATGACACTGCTTCTGCTGGCTAAATCTACCACAATAAAAATAACAGAAACAATGAAAACACGTGCAAGCGCAAGTGCTTCTTCACGTCAGGCCGATGTCGCAAATACGAGAGAGAGTGTTTGACTATTCTAATATCTATCATGTTTACATATAATTATATATAATGTTTATATATATATATTGTTTATATAATATATAATTATAATGTTTATGTAATATATATATATAATGTCTTTATATAATATATAATATTAATTAATAAACATTAATTATATAATATATAATAAAATTAATTAAAATACATGCATTTTGCAAAGATACTTATTTAAAAATTGAACAAATTTTGGGGTTTAACAACACCCAAGCTGGGGAACCACGTAAAATTTGGTGTTTTTGTGTGATAGGTGAAATTGAAATTGGGGAACTTATTCAATCCCCCTTCTAAGTTCTCAATCCTTAAATGATATCTGAACTTGGTACTCTTACGTTCAACTTCAAATCTCAAAGTATGAACTACGAAGGGAACATCCTACACAAAACCACTAATGTTTAATGGGTTTTATTTTGCCTATTGGAAGACAAGGATGCAAAACTTCTTTGAGTTACTGGAGTTTGACGGATGGGAGCCCATCCTTGAAGGTTACATACCACTTGTCAACAGCACATCAAGGGCCCTTAGGCCATGGAGCAAGTGGACACTAGAAGAAAGAGATAAGTTTATGTATGATTCTAAAGCAAAATATTGTTTATATTGCACATTAAATAAGTTTGGATTTAATAGAGTAGCTAGATGTAGAACTACCAAAAAAATTGGAAAACCTTAGAAGCTACCTATGAGGGCACATTCATAGTTAAACAATCAAAACTCTTTGTTTTGCAAAGTGAGTATGAGAAACTCAAAATGAGGGAAGGAGAAAAGATAAAAGATTATTTTTCTAAGGCAAATGATCTCATTGTAGCAATTAGGGGTATAGGAAAGGACTTGCTTGAAAATGATGTAATCATTAAAATGATTATAACACTACAACCTAAGTTTAGACCTAAGGTTATAGCCATGAAAGAAAGTAGAGATTTTTCAGTCTTAAAATTTGAAGAACTCCAAAGTGCTATCATTTCTTATGAAATGAATCTCAAAAGTGAAGGGGAAATAAAAGAAAAGTCCATTACCTTAAAATTGGCATCCATAGAGAACGAACTGACTAAACAAGATTTGAGTAGCAAAGGAAAAAAAACTCTTCTATCAAGAAGAGTTCAAAGGCTTCTAGCAAGAAAGGAAAGAACCCTCAAGAAATCAAGACCCAACCAATCCAACTCCAAAGGTAAGGACAGAGGTAAAAAATTTTCAAATTCTAATTTTGATGCTTTTCCAATAAAATGTTGGGTATGTGGTGGAAGAGGACATGTGGCCTCCAAATGCCCTAGCAATGGCAAGCTACAACAAAAGGATAAGATTGACATGGACATGAAAAAGACCAACTTCTACACAAGTTGAGATGATGACAAGAAAAGTGAAGAAGAGGTTGATGACACCATGAAAGATTCTCAGCTCATATGTATGGCCTTTAAAATGGAGAATCATCACAAATTTCTAATGAACCAAACGGTAAGTATGATGAAAGGTATAGTGAATTATGTGAAGGAATTCTTCTCCTACATTATTTGCTCAAAAAGGTAAAGAAAAATATGAATAGAAAATTTTTTTAAACTCATACATTATCTTCCAAATTAAAAGGAGAAATCTTATACATAAAGGTTGAGATTCAACAACTAATCCCATCAAATGAAAAGAAATGTAGGGATACTCAAGAAGAAAGGGTTAGTGATAGTAATGAAAATTAGCCTAGAAGTGAAAGCTTAGAAGAAACCCCACAAAAAGATACTACTACTAGCTCAAGCATAATCAAGTTTGATGACTCTATTCATGAAGAAAATACATTATATGTTTGCAAAAATTATGGATTTAAACAAGATTATTATTATCCTCATATTGGACAAAATAACATTGATGCTTGGTCTTGTCAAAAGGAACCTAGTAAGTGTATGTTGTAGGATGCAACAACTTGGAAAAAATGAACTAAAAGTTGGAAAAATATTTAGAAGAATGAATGATAAAAACAAATGACCATAGATTCTCCTATCTTTAAGAACATGAACAAGAAGGATTTCCATACAAGATTGGAGACATTAGTTAAGGAACTAATGAAAGAAAATCAAAGGGTAAGGAGGTACTCCATGATAGAGGACCTCATCTCAAACTTCTCTAGTCTTTCTCACATCAATAAGTAAGGTGATTCATGGTAAGTTTTGTTTCCTTTCTTGCTAGTTAAAATTTGGATCAATTTTCGAATATCTTATGAACTCTTTTTATCAAAGAAAACATGTATCTTAATTCATAGAAAAAGATATCAAAGTAGTATGGCTATCTCTCATGTTATCTCTTGAACTATTTAGTTACTTACATGTCCTTAAAAATTTTTGTTTTTGTTTTAAGAATATCTAATTTTAAGAATCAAAAATGGTATCACATCCATAGATGCTACTAACATGAGAACTTGAACCAAGTTTTGTAGGATAATGATGAAGAAAAGCATAGTTGGATGATCATGCAAGAAAAATTTGTTATGAATTGTTCCCACTAATTTTTGTCTAATATTTTTGTCTTTCTATAAACCTTGTTGGATTACTCAATATTCTTGAATAAGCAAGATTATAAAAAATTAGCTTTAGATTTTGAGCTTGGACCTCATGAATTACTATGAAGCATCAATACTTGAAGAAGATCTTTATAATTCTTAAGAAGACAACAAAAGGTATATTCATTTGATACAAATTGAAGATAAAAGAGCAAAATGTGTTTGACTCAATCCTTAAGATTTTTGTTACCTAAGAGTGATCACCATTTGTGCAAGTATTTGAAATTCATTTAAATATATCTTTATGATAGTTGACATATTATAAATATATATTCTTTTGAGTACTTAAGTCCCTTGTTGGTAAACAATTCTTACTAAAGAAAGATGAAGTACTTACACTTCTATTTTGAAATTATAAAATCCTCTTAAGAAGTTTTAAAATGGATAATATACCTCAACCTTCCCTACTATAGATGTGATCAATATGGACATCTTAGAAATTGCTTTATCTCTTAATCTAAAAACTAATGTATCTTTTATAAGTTGAGTATGTATGTACTTGTTCATATGAAAGTTTTTTAATGTATTGAGAAACTTTTATGAGGTCTTATAGGGATTGTGCATTCTTTTAATTATCTTATTACTAGTTGTAAGGCTCTACTCCTTTTTGATGATGTCCAAAAAGGGAAAGAACTTAACGATGACCTTAGATATCATATTTGATTATGATAAATATGATGACTGTTATACGATTGTGATATATGTGGGTAACATTAGTATGGATTAAGCAACTTTGAGACCTTATGGATATATTTTAACAAGTTTCATGAGTGACATTACTGTTAAACAATAATAACTTTATGGACATACTTGATGAATATATTTGAACATCTTTGACCTTATGATGATATTAATGATTATCTTTCTAAATTTATAATTCTGACATTATGGTGGTACTAATGCTCTTGTTTATAGGTTCTTGGTCAAAAATGTCCTCATTCAAAAATTCACAAGTGTCTTAATGACTAATGAGTTGTTTGTTGTATTAAGGATATACTTTTTCAATCTTTCATCATCTTTAGCTCAATCAATTTTAGGATCTACTAATCCATTTTATTAAGTTTTGAACATCACCAAAAAGGGGAAGATTGTTGAACTTTTGGTATGTCAAAACCTTAAGGAAAATGAAGAGCATAGAATGTTTATTGTGGATGATGTGTTTGTAGGACATGATCAAGAACTCCACATGAGAACTAAGGACTCAAGAGAAATAGCATCTACAATGAGAAGACAAAGTAAAGACTACATAGGCGAAGATGAGAGTTTTGACAAAAGTGATGGCTACAAGCCAAATGAAGATGCTCCAAGGACTAGGAAGAAGACAAATTAATGAGAGAAACCCTCATAATACATAGCTCAAAAGTTGAGGACATGTCTTCCAAAAATAATAGACATCTCTATCCTAGAGACATCCCATTTTCCAAATAGACCTCTCTCCTAAATTGAGGCCAATCTTAAGTAGACATTCTAACTTCGAAGAAGACATCTACACTAACCATTGGGTAGTTGTTGCACAAATTCCAAGGAGTTTTAAGAAACTTCAAGACTATAAGAAGATACTAAAATCTTTAGAATTGTACAAGAACTACTCACAGTATATCGATCATTGTCTTGTCTATGCTATTGTATTCTTATTCTTCATTGTAACATCATCTCCTTTGTTGTATGTTGTATTGAGCTTCAATAACAACGACTTGTAAGTTTAGTTACATTCTTTCATTATATATTTTTTCTTTTTCTTGTTGCCCTATGGGGTTAATGTGCTTCTTGTGACATGGCATCCTCATTAAGCTTGTTGGGACCTTGTGGGGTTGACTAGTTTTGTAGTTTCAAAACACTCCGTAGTGGAGCTCAATTTTGTAAAGGTTGTGGGATCCTTGAAACCACATTCTGAGCTTGTTGGAACCTTGTGGGGTTCAGTGGTTTTGCAATGACAAAACACTCCAATGTAGAGCTCAAAGCTTATATAGGGTGTGATGCCCTTCAAACCATAACTTATTGAGAAACAAAGTTCAAAGGTGTGCACAAATTTTACCCTCCAAGTATGGAAGTACCCAAGTTGGGGAACCACATTAAATTTGGTATTTTTATGTGGCAAGTGCTATTTAAATTGGGGAACTTCTTCAACCCCCCTTCTAAGTTCTCAATCCACACATATTTATCTAGTGTATTTGAGACAATGTTGGAAAAAATGGAAAAATGACTATGGTGTATTTGCTTTAGCATATTTCAGATAGCACAAGGATAAAAGGGGAAAATGGAGCAAACTTTGAGGATTCAAGTAGTCTTCTTACTACACAAGAGATACTTAGAAAGAAACTAGTATAAAAAATAAGAAATAATAACACTAAGACTTAAAAACGCTAGCACCAAAAATCACTTAAAATAGCATCCAAAACTAAATATGCAAAGAACAATTGGCAAAGAAGTTGTAAACAAAGACTACATTCAGGATTGGGCAAAGAAAGGAGGTGAAGGCCCTTTTTTCTAGCACCAGAAAATTGTAGTAATGGAAAAATTCAAGCTAGAAATCAAACTGATCAATGTGAAATATTTTCACCTATAGATCCATAGGTCTCAGAAAGAATCTGAGTGCCTTAGGAGGTATTTTTGACCACCTAAGAACTTATAGAGTTTGTTACCAAGTGAAATAAGCAAAAATGAGCTATGATAAGAGCAAACGAGAGATCTAACACTGAATATTTGAAAATCAAAAGAAACTATAGAAATAATGACAAAATGTAGCCAAAAAATTGCAAATGTTATATTAAATACTATAAAGTAATGTGAAGTAGGCTTAGAAGATATAGATTAACTGGCTTTCAAAAGCCTAAGAATATAAATAGTTTAGAGATCTCTTTGAAACCATCATTGAAGATTTGATGTAGGTGGGTAAGGCATGTTCTATAATTTATCTACATGCATCTGTCTTGATTGATCTGCTCTTGATAAATAAATTCTACAATAGGTTCTCTCTGCAACAAGCCGCAAAAGTCTCTCTATGCTAACCAAGTCTCTAATGTATCCCAAAGTTTCCTTCCTACTAAAGAAATATCATGGACTCACCAAAAAAAGGTCCTAAAAAATATGCTAATTCTCTCTTAAATAGATCACAATTTGTTGTTTTTCCATTAACTATTCTCTAATAAGATTCTTGGATGGTTACACAACATTTTTGACAATTTCTATGGTCCAAAACTACATTGTTTTTATCACTAGCATTTTTGAATGCAGTGACTTTAATCACAATGTCTTTGGTTGTGTATTTAACAATTACAAGGTTAATTATGTTGTTGTGATGTAGTTCACAATGTATTTGACATTTTATGCTATGAATTACACTTTACAAAATAAAAATGTTTCAAGATTTAGCCAAAACAAGGCCACAAAGTGCTAGGAAGGCCACTTTGTCCATTCTTGAATAAGCATTTCCTGAAATTTTGGAAAATGTAGCAACCTTATTTATCATGTTGGAGAAGGGAAAAGGGATAATGATCTTGGTAATTCCACATAAGAATTAAGAGATAGATATGAAGGTGGTGGCTAACAGAGTTATAGAGGCCCTCAATGCTCCTACTGCATCCATACTAGATATAGCTACCATGGTAGAAATACATACATTAGCAGAAACAAGGAGTGGCTAGATAAGTGTTGGCCAACATAAAGAAGTATTGGAAAGACTAGTAGGAGATAAGCGACTACTTTTGAAGTTCCTTAATCTCCTAAATGACATTACAACCAACCAATCACAACTATTAAAGACAAGGGGCAAGTTGTTGATCACTAATGCACAACTTTAGGAATCCACTGCAACTAATCAAAGATTGATCATTAAAGTTGCAAAACTATGAGTTCATCTTTCTAATCCTTCCATTATTTTGCATAAGCTAACACAAGATGAATCTTTTCAACACCTCTAATAGAAATATCATGAGGTTGAGAATGCAAAGAAGATAGTGATCTTTAACACATCCATGTCAAAGGACATGGCAAACATCACTGACAAGGATCTAGTGCAAGTTCACAAAGAGAACTTGGTCCTCACTAGAGATAATCATCACCTATGAAATTTTTATAAATAAAAGGACTAGATGATTTAATACATCCACCACCAACATGAGTAGCTTGCTAAGGTAAACTTAGATTTAAGAAGGTTTGTAGTCAAAAATAGGAATCTCTTGAAGGAGAAAGTCCATGCCCTTCACCAAAGAACTACAATTGAGATAGCTACTTGAAAAAATGATGCACTAAAATTTGAGAAAGTGAAGAATTACTACATGGACTAGGTTGATCTATGCAAGGAGGTCAATGAAAAGGAGGTAAAACTAGCTAAGACAAAGGTGAACGAGACCATCCAGCAAAGAGGCGATGTGTGGCAACCCATCTTTGATGGACTGAACACATGTAGTTAGGAAAAACTCTACTTAAAGAAGTTACATGTCAAAGAGATGAGCAAATACATGAAGCTCTCCAACATCTAATGTAACATCCTCATTCCCAAATGATGCTGCTACATAACAAAGATGGTATCTCTTCATAATAAATGTTATTGTTATTGCAACAAAGACCTGAAAGGATGTGTTGTAATTAAGACCCAAAAGGGCATACTGTAATAATATACATGTCTCTTGAGGTAACATTTTGGGGTTTGACCTAAGGAATTTATACTTAGGCTTAGAGGTCGTGTTGGCATGGAGTGGGGCTAGGTGAACTGGGATAAGAAGTTGACTAGCCATCCCTTCTAGGTAGGTTATAGGCCTAACCATGGTGGCAGTGTTGGATTGCCTCTAAGGGATAGATGTTGAAGGAAGAAAACCCCAAGGAACACTCTTAGAGCATGATCCAGATACACTATTCCATATCAATAAAGCATACTTTTCTTTTTCTTTCTACATTTTTCTTATTACTTTCTATACACATAATGTTAATGTCATGTTTGGTACATTGTCTTCTTATACATAATGTNGACTAAGTGTTTGTGCGCCAAATAGAACATAAGGGATATCACTCACTTCATTGTGAGCCTTAACGAACCTTCGAGTTAATCAAGATAAAAATTTATCTAATGGTGAAATAGCACATTGATAAAAATGCCTTCTTCTCATAAGAGCAACTCACCACCTAAGGATCATACATGAGACAGTCGGCAACTTAAAACACATAACCAAAATCAGCCAAGTCCTAAACAATATAAAATGACATATACTCATCCCGATGAGTATATCTCCAACTTTACTTTTATTCTCCATCAAGACGAATAGCTGCGGTGGAGAGATTTGCAAGGTAACATTATGTTACCCCTAGATCAATCAATCTCTCGCTTGCTTTTCCATGCCTTGGCATAGATTGGCATGCAAGATCATTAGGCTGAATACATTGTGGAAGATTTTGACATGAGGGATTATTATCCCACAGATGCCCAACGTATGAGAGACTTAAGGCAGGAGAGTCAACATGCTTTTCTGAAGGGCAAAGCCCCACACATCCTTAGTGAAATAGGAGATGAGGAACCCCTTATCACAAGTTCTTTAACAATTGATGTTCCCCCTTCTAACGATGGTGAGAAGGAACAATATCAGAATCTACAATGAATGATACATATCCCTGGTTCTGATACCCGTGAACACTAGCTATTCACAGAGGGAACAACCACTTATGCTAAGGATGGCCACTTTGATCGTCACAACGATCAAGGCCATAGCAGCCGAAGAGAAGGTAAGAAACATCATCATGGCAATGGTTCCCCTTCTTCTTCCCCTTCGTCACATCACTCACCCTCTCCTTCCACATATGGGCATAGCCACCATGAACATAAAAGGGAGGATAAAAGTAAGAAAGATGAAAAACCTCGACATGAAAGTCGAGAGAGAGGACAAGGG
>MNCI01004374.1:75086-118622 GCA_015680685.1 Gnetum montanum
TGGAGGGACGGATGCAGCAATGTTTGTTGGCCTGGCCATAGATTTACGGTGGCCATGGATCGTCTTGTAACACCGTGGTCTTCGTTTTCCTTTTGCTGATTTCTGCATAATTTCTGAACACTCGGGGTTGCTATTTTTTGATTAATTCTTATTTCTTTTCCAATGTTGATACAACCGAATTTAATCCATCGGCAACTTCGTTCTTTTACATGAAAAACGTACTTCCTTCCTTGCCATAGTACCATTTTCTGATTTTATCAACAAGATAATTTGGCACCTTTATCTTTTATTCAGAAGGCTTTAACATCATCATTTTTGTTTACCAGTGAATCAATCTTCTAAAAACAAACACCCATGAACCTTCAACACTAAAGCTGTAATTTACCCATAACCATAGAGTCCTCCAATATTTTGAATAAAATATTTTAACTGCTCCATGGAATGGCCAAATGTGCCAACAAAAACTTTAGGCCCCCACTATGCTAACACTTAGGAAGTTTGATGTTAGCTTCTAACATCAAAGGTAATGGTATTTTGACATCAACATCAAAGACTAGAGAAGAAGTTGGGTCTTTAATGTCTAAAAGCATTGAAGAGCCCCAAAAGAAAATAAGTGGAGATGCAGAGGTAGGAAAGGAGGCAATTTTGGCAAGTATCTTCAAAATTGTTAAAAAAGGAAAGGTGTCAAGGAAGAGAAAGAATCTTCCAAAGAAAGAAATTTCTTCACCAACATTAGAAGTTACTATCTCTAAGAAGAAACTAGAAGTAAGAATAAGTATTTGAGTTAGTTTTTTGTATAAATTTTTCACTAAGTATCTTTGACATGGCATAGTTTCTAATTTTGACATCATTGAAAAATGATGCAATACTAACAATTAATTATTTTTCCATTGCAGAATCTACAAGGGATAGAAAAGCCCTAGAACATGAAGTAAAGAGGCTACGTTATACCCTTCCTTTTATTTCCAAAGGGAAAAAGAAAGGTATCAGCTAGGAGGAAAATGACTTCTTGGAGGACTCGTTTGTATCAAAGGAAAATGAAGGAGGGAGAGAAAGTACAACTTTTTCTAACTTTTTTGCTTTATTATTTAATGAAACAAACCAAGAAGAGTAAGAAGATGGATATAAGGAAAGAGATAAACTTCTAGAATTTGAACTTCCTCCTCACCTTCTGTAAACATCACTCCTCCATGCAAACTAGTTTTGACTAACACAGAGGTTTGTAAGTGGATTATGGAAGTCATGAGCTCAAGACTCTCCACATCATATGGCAAATACAAATGATGCGACATCGAAAGTTTCTATGTTGATTATATACAAACATTGAAAAGACTTAACTATTTTCCTCTTTTTTCTAGAGATGAAAAGAAAAATCTAAGCTTGCACCAAAGACAAGTAGATGATGTTGGAAGGTCTGGTAGAAGATGTTGATGAGTGGCGAGGTACCCCTACACTCAACCATACGAATACAAGTGTTTTCACGTGCGATCCGGTCGAGCTCTGCAGACAGACTAGTTGTGGCACCTAGACAGTTATCCTTATGTCGCAGTTCATTGTCTTCCCACATGGACTAGTATTATATTTGTCATGTATGGTTTAGTCCAGAGTGAGATGTATGATGTGTTCCTAATCTAACGCTACTCCTGAAGGCAGTGGAAAATAATATTAACTAAGCTAAGCTAGGAGGGAAAGGGTAAGAGAATCTAATCTAGCCTAAGTGCAATGAGCATCCGTTCCTTAATTATCCGTACACATCTTGGACTTCGTTCATGACTATCACTGGGATTACCAAGCACAGATCCTAGGTACGCTACTGGGTTACCAAGTAGTCACACTTAAATGCTCGTAATCAAGTCGTACTCATTCTACAATTTAACATGAGATAAGGGTGAGAGAGACTAATTAGGAAAGCAGTAAATAAAAATTAAATAAATAAATAAATAACAAAGTGAATGCTGAAATGATGAAGTAATCTCAATCTTTATTGTCGATCATGTGCGTGTCCAAGTACGTCACACTCGAATAAAGGATGTCGTACAATTACATTCACCACACTACGGGCAGACACTGGAAAATAATCTATCTCTGGAGGGATCAAACTACCAGAGCTTTGCTACAATCTAACTCCTAATGATGAACAAGGGAGAGCCACTTCTTATTTATAGAAATTTTAGCAGACTGCGATATCGCGTACGCAATGTCGCGGCCCATGTGATATTGTGTCCCATCATACCCCCACAACTGAATAAAAACTCATCCTCGAGTTACAGTGATTACACAGTGGATAGGTATGGGATTATTAGATGGGGAAAAAAAATGAAATGATGCTATAGTGTAGGAAGACACAACATAGAAAAATGCTACAACTATAAAAATGTGGAACTCATGTAGTTCCTAGTGGCGGTGGCTCCTCTATGGGCACTTTCCTTTTGTCATGTGCTCCAAGCTTTGAAGCTTGATGCCATTGAAGTATGGCCTAGAGCTTCTCCTCTTCGATCCGAGGGTCTTGTGCCATCCATGCTAATGTTTTGATGTTTGATGAAGTCGGAACTTCCCATGGATAGGGTAGTTGCGGTAACACCTGGTTAGCTTTGACGTACCACGCGGCGAACACCCGTCGTTCCTCTTCATAGGCTCTAGTTTTGTTCTTGTATTCATCAAGGTCTATTAGCCATCAAGCCAAGTCAGTTGCAACATCTTTTTATCCCTGGTAGCTAAATTTTACCACCTCAAGTTCAGAATTTATAACATCTAGTTTCTCCACCAGCTTTTTGCACTCTGCAAATTTTGCTTCATATTTGATGTGGGTGGAAGCTACCTGCTACTCGAGCTCTGACCTCGGGCGTCCTACTATTAACATGGCAAGGTTGGCATATCTGAGGTTTTCCAACTCCATGTATTCTATCAAGTCCTAGATCTGCAGGTCCAGGTTCTTAACTTTTGCTTGGGAGGCAAAGGCATATGTGTCCAATATGGCCCACCAATCAGTGTGTTGAGCACTGATAGTGTTGATTTGGGCCTTGGCCATATGGATTTCCTTCTCTAGGATTTTTTTTGTACATCCCCACCTAATCCCAGAAGTTCTCCTTCAGCTTTTCATGTCATTTAGCCTCATTCTGCCACGCACTTATCTCAATTGCTGACTTCTAACGAATAGCATGCACCTCCTCCATCAAGAGGGCTTGATTTTCTCTGACCAAATGGCTCACGTCACGGTTGACCTGGATGAATTGTTCTCATAATTGATGAAAGTGTTCATCAAGAATGTTCTTTTGCTTTTCGACAATGGTCAACCGAAGATTGTCAGTCACAAGCTGTTGATTCTCTTCTTGCAAGGCCTTGAGTGCCTTAATATGTGCATGGGTTTGCGCCTATGCTGCGGAAGCATCCCAAGTGGCCATATCCTTTTCTTCTACCACCTTTTTATTCTCTATAATTAATTTTATTAGTTTCTCTGTTCTAAGATTTTCTAACTGGTCTACGGGAACAAATTGCAAAGGATCCCGTTGTGCTGCTTGTAAGGCCACGAGCTACTCTTGTAGACTCTATACTTTAGCTTCAGCATGCTCTGCCCTTACTTCTGTTAAAACTAGTTTCCCCTTTCTGAAAATGAGGTCTGATTGAATTACTGTTACATCCTGAGGGATGTCAAACAAGGACATCATTATTTGCCCTGTTTGAAGCAATCTATCAAGCACATCCTCATGTTCCACAGGAGTCATCGAGGTTCCAACCAAAGTTTGAGCATCCTGTGCTCCTGTAAGATCTACCGGTGGAACAATAGGTACGTTGAAGGATTCCTTGATGTGTTCTACAACCACATCTACAGCTCCAGCGGCATTCTGGTGTTACATGACCACCACAATGGCCCCCTCACCAGTCTCTAACTACACCTGGAAAGATGTCGTGTTTCCTAAGATTCTTTGTGACCATCTACTTTTCCCTCCTCCTGTTTGATTGGATATTTCTCCCCTTGTGTGATCCAATGAAATAGTAGGCTACCTGGCATCATCAATGACGTGGAAGAGGTTTGCATCATCATGACTTCCCCAACTGACCGTATCAGCAATGGTCCTAAGATGGCACATCGACGGTCTGTAGTCTTTCAACGGTGTTGACTAATCCTGGCCTGTGTTGGGCCCTACTTCCTATTGTTGGTTGGGACCTATGAATAGATGTTGACTAGTTCCAACCCCCTATTCTTCTTCTTTTTCTTCTTATTCTGGTCTCAACTCCTCACCAGTACTCTTTCTTGGAGCTGGAACCTTTAGCAATTCAGTGTATGAAGCATTTTGAGCTTTTTGGAGGACTTCATTAGTGTATCCTCAAATGCCAGCATGTCAGAAAAGCTTTCTAATAAGACAGGGGAAAGGCAGCGCCATCTTCCCTATCTTTCATTCTTCGAACTGCCTCAGGATCTCTATCAAATATAGATGGGATAGGTTAGCATTAACCTTTCCCATCAACACTACACATCCTCTAGCTGCATATGTCAATATTCTTTTTAGGCCCTTTTTGGGGAATAGGTGATATGTTTTGATTTTGAAATAAACTCTCTCTTCCATTTTCAATTCTCCAAATGCTTTGTCTTTGCCATAAGCCTTCTCTAACCAATCCTTTCACACATTAAGGTCTGAATGGGTAAATAACCGAGCAACCTGGGGCCCTGTATTCAGAAGGTTTAACACTTCCTAAATAGCCTGCACAGAGAAGTCAACTATCACACCACAAATATTAACAATGGTGCCTTGCTCTCTATTGTGTCAAAACTGGTACGTTTCTCCTAGATACCAAGCACCACTTTCAGAGAGGATAGGCCATAAGGGAGACCCTTTGAGGTGATCCCTAACAGCCTTAGGAGCGAACTCTGCAAAGGATTCGAAGTTCAACATGACAATCACCGCAACGAATGTGGACTTCTCATGAATAGCTTGAACACATTCCGGGGGCAACATGAGTTGTTTTCCCAGTTCAAGCGTAGCAGTAGATCCACCTTCTGCTTGCCCGGATCGTCTAGTAGGAGGTTCATCTTGATGGATGCTGAATGATTGCTCCTTCTGTTCTGCTTGTTGTCTAGCAGGACCTTGTCTTCCACCTCTCCTAGCGCGTTTCTTTCCACCTTGAATAGGGCCCTCCTGCCATGCATGTTTGAAGGCCATCTGTAATCACACGGGGCAAGTGTTAGTAAGGTTGTTTTTGAAGTTAAGTTATACCTTAATACTTGCCCTAATGAATGATCTTATGTTATCATGTGTGATCGTGCCTGAAAGTTTATAATAATGAGTCCTATGACTTAGGTGGTTTCCATTCTAGTTTCCCAGTATATCTAGGGATTAAATGATTTTTAGGCACAACTATTCTAAGTGTTATAGTTAATTACCCTAATTGATGTCCTTTGGGCGATGATAAATTTCAAAAAATTTAGGCACTTTTCGGCAAGTGTCTCTCCCCCATGACTAAACTGAACACTCTGGGTTCAAGTAGGTTCAAATGGAATAAAAATCAGAGGACCAGTGAGCGAGATCGAGTGAGAGGAGCAAGGGTCATGTAGTCACAAGTCATAGAGAAACATATCAAAAACTCCCCCCCGTGGAAAGGGCAAAATGATGCTAAGTGTTGCGGAGGGGGTACCTACTTATAGGTAAATGGAATGCGATATCGCATACGATACATCGTGTATGCAATATCTTGTCCCTAGTGATGTGAGACACCAAGGAAATACCAGTTTTTTTTAACAATTTTCTTGAAATTAACATGGAATATGGACATTGCCAATTATTAATATGTTCTAGGGTAATTTCATTGATTTTAGAGGCACCATTAATGATAATGGTGTGGATTTTATCAATAAAACCATGGGTGGTAAGAAAAAGGGTATGTAATAATGGTACATTGGAACGTTAAAATTCAGAGAAATAATAATAAGGGAAAGAAAATTATGAAAAATAAGTTGAGGGTGAAAAATGGTGTGTGAACTATAGAATAAGTGAAGATTACAAACAATTACACAAGTGGGTCCTCCCCAAAGTAGGTTCCAACCTATAATTCCCTTGTGTAACCACACTTAAAGTGTCCGTGGTCACTAGAAGGGTTAAATGTAATCTGCACTAACTCCACAAAACACACACATGTAAATATCACCAGAATGAGATGAAAATTTTATGCTACATAGGACACGAGCTACAATTACACGAACAGTGAGATGAGATGAACTGTAGAAAGGGATCGTAGAGATTGGGACATGAGGTAACTGACCCAGGGCACAGGGAATCCTATGTGTAAAGCATGATTAAGGTGTCATTACCCCATCATTCCAAGATCAGGACCAAGTCCATTCCTCTAATTAGTGGCATCGCATGTTTCATCCCATGATGAACAAATATGAGAGTACCAGAACAACAAGGCATACGATCACTTGGCGTTTTATGCAAGGGAGGAGTGATTTTTGTTTTGTGATACTTTTCTTTTCTTTTTCTCTTTGTTTTCTTTTTGAAACTAATTCCAGAGAAATCGCCAACCTTCAAGCATGGGTGCATGTCTTTCCAGTGGGACCCCCTAGAAAAACGTTTGATTTTTTAGTGCCTTTTGATTACTCTTACTCCCATTTTTCATTAGATCTACAAGGATCTTAGTACAACCACGTTGCATGATAACTCCCACAGAGGTCACCAAAGAGAATCCACAAGTCCCCTTGATGTCACACCCTAATCATTCCCTCTTGGTCCATCCTTCTTCATTTTGGGTACAATGAACACAAAATTAATTTTAAGTTTTAAAAATGTCAAGAATATCACTGTACCCTCGAATAGAACCTCTTATTTGTAGAGTGGATGAGTGGATGTAATGGGCTCACTATTCCAAATAATTGATCACTCATGACTTAATAACATAGAACACACCTCAACCAACGATCCACATGAGTGTTTTATTCTTAGATGAGATTACTTATAAAAAGATAAAAAGACAAAAACACCGAAAGATAAAAAGATAAAAAAAAGTTGAAAAATGAAAAAATGGAAAACAAAAATTGAAAAATTAAAGAAAAATGAAAAATATTTATTAATCCTGCTTGTTGTTTAGAATGGGGGATATCCCCCATAACTAATCGGTTGAGTACAGCAAGGATTAATAAATGAAAGATGAGGATCCTTGCATGTTGAAAGTATTGAAACTGGTCCATACTTACCCCATTGGGGTTCACACACTTGATTATAATAAGCATAGTAGGGCACTTTATACGATGTAATCCCTGAATAACGAGTTGACCCACTATGATGTTTAGGACCATTAGATGATATGCAAGGATCGAGCTGATGCCTCCCATGGTTGTGTTCATTGGGCCATATGGTTGTTAGAGCGTTAATTCGTGGCCCTGATGAAGTTACATGAGGTGTTGGGTTCAAAGGTAAGGGTGCACCATAGTGTGGGGCTTGTGCTGAGTTGGAGGATGCAATGGCCTCTAAATTATGTTGTCCCTTCTTACGACCATGTTTAAAGAAAGGACGCTTTTGATGTTGAGGAGGCTTTTCACTGTTGTTAGTAATAGTAGCAAAAGTGTGGTTCATGGGTTGTTGTGGTGGTGCAAGCACCTTAGGAACATTTGGTGGCACTGTGGAAGGAGAGAAAGGATGAGAATGTTGAAAGTTAGGAGGAGTATAAGGTGCACAAGGTGGTGGTTGTGTTGGAGGTATGGGTTGATAGTATTGAGGAGAATGGTACTGTGGTGACATAAAGTATGTTGGCTCAGTTGAAGAAACAGGATGTTAAACAAGATAAGCATTTGGGTTTAGATGGTATGAAGGGTGTCTCTAGTATAAGGGTGGATTCCCCCATGACTGGGATTGTTTCCACTGTGATCAAACACAGTATCTCTATATGAACTCTAGATGTAACATGTTTCCCCAATGCTCATGTAATCGTAACAATATTGGGCATTGGCCCTTGGGGTGATCATACAGGCAAATGTTGCATTCATACGTATGATTGGCAGTTGAGCTCTTCTTCTCTTTATCCATTCTTTTCAATTGTCTACTGTTTTGTCCTGTTTCTTGGGTTGTCACAACTCTATCTCCAATATTGTTGATAAATTCTCCACACTTTTGATATGTCCATTCCAACATCTTAATGATCTCTCAGCTTCTTCTAATGATTTTTGTATTGGCAAAGATGATGTTTCCACCTTGAGATTGGTTGATTTCTCTTGTTTATGATCATGGACCTTTGTTAAGTTGAGATTTTGGTCCCGTTGGTGTTTTTCAACACTGTCCCATCTAGCCAATTCTCCTTCTTCTTTTGCTACCTACTTAATAAGCTCTTGGATTTGATGGATTTATAGTTTGTATAGTTGACCTTGGGCATACATTACTAAGGTCTCTCTTGTTTCATGATGTAGCTCATCAATCATATGGTACATTAGCCTTTCCTCAGAAAACCCATGGCCTGGACAGTTATTTAACAATGCATAATATCTTTCTAAGGCCATGTCCAAGGGTTCATGTTGTGCTTGTTTCAATCCTTTGATTTGTTTCCTCAAGGCTGACACTCTTGTGCAGGTTTGATATTTTTTGTTAAAAACTTCTAGCATTGTTGACCAGTGTCGTATCAAATTTGGTTTTAACGATATATACCATACTTTTGCTTGGTCAATGAGTGTCATAGGAAAGAGCTTAATTTTTTTCCACCCATTATCAATGTTGTTCCATGTGCAGGCATTGTAGAAGGCTAGTAAATGTTGATGCGGATCTAAGTCATAGCCTCCTGAAAAAGTAGGGAAGTTGTTTAAATCGAGCCTGGGTAGACGGCTCTCTTTATGATGCCTACGAGAGATTCAAATAGCCTCTTGTATTTGCGTTAAGCTTGTAGTGGCCAATGGGGGTTCATCATCATCTTGTAAGTTATGCTTTCGTGTGTTGGGATGATGTTTCTTTCGTTCATGTTTATAAGAAACCCCCACTTTGGGTTGCATACTCCAATCTTCATTGTCATATAGTTCGTTGGTTCTCCAATGAACTTCCTCACTAGGTATGGCATTATTATAATCTTGTAGGAGAGGCATGGTTGTGTGTGAATTTATGTGACTTTTTGTAATTACTTCTTTCTAAGAGATATATCGTTAAGTTCTTTACAGAAACCTTGTATGATATAACTAATCTAGATAACTAGCATCGTCCCCGACAACGGCGCCAATGATGAGTGGCGAGGTACCCCTACACTCAACCATACGAATACGAGCATTTTCACATGCGATCCGGTCGAACTCCGTAGACGGACTAGTTATGGCACCTAGATAGTTATCCTTAGGTTGCAGTTCGCTATCTTCCCACCTGGACTAGTATTATATTTGTCACATATGGTTTAGTCTAGAGTGAGGTGTATGATGTGTTCCTAATCTAACGCTACTCCTGAAGGTAGTGGAAAATAATATTAACTAAGCTGAGCTAGGAGGGAAAGGGTAAGAGAATCTAATCTACCCTAAGTGCTTTAAGCATCCATTCCTTGATTATCCATACACATCTTGGACTTCATGCACGACTACCATTGGGATTACCAAGCGCAGATCCTAGGTACACTATTGGGTTACCAAGTAGTCACACTTAAATGCTTGTAATGAAGTCGTACTCATTCCATGGTTTAACATGAGATAAGGGTGAGAGAGACTAATTAGGAAAGTAGTAAATAATAATTAAATAAATAAATAAATAATAAAGTGAATGCTGCAATGATGAAGTAATCTCGATCTTTATTGCCGGTCATGTGCATGTCCAAGTACATTACACTTGAATAAAGGATGTCGTACAATTACATTCACCACACTGCGAGCAGACATTGGAAAATAATCTATCTCTGGAGTGATCAAACTGCCAGAGCTTCGCTACAATCTAACTCCTAATGATGAACAAGGGAGAGCTGCGATGCGATATCACGTACACGATATCGCAAGGGATGTGATATCGTGGCGGACACGATATCATGTCCCATCATATGTGAAAGTAAAGTTAAAGTTATTATCTCTAAAAGAAGGTAAGTTAAAAATATTATTACTATAAAATAATGTTTATTACCTAGAAGTAGAGAATTTGATGTTCTTTTGAATGAAATATATAAATAAAAATAAATTAAAAAAAGGATCAGATCACTTTCCATTAATAAGCAACAAATATAAATGTAGCAGAAAAAATGATTGCTCTAGATAAAATAAGTATTGCCCTCAACTACACTAAGGATATAAGAGTGTTGGTCATTGAACATGCTAACAATAATGTCATACTCATAAACTTATTAGAGAAAGCATGGAAGAATAAGGAGAAAAGTAATAGACAAATAAAGATGTTGTCGAACCAAGTTTAGCTGATAGAAGTAGAGGTTCGAGGCAATAGCATGGTTAGGAAGAATCCTCCTCCTCATGCATACTGGATAAAAATAAATAAAATAGTGAAATTCCAAAGAGTGTTAATATAAATAAAGTAGTTAGCACTAGCAACGACACATTCAATAATCAGCTTAAGGAATTCAATTGTAGCATGGGAAAGTTAGGGAAGGAAATAGCAAGCCAATATGAAGTGGTACAAAAAAGAGTACCACGAGCTACTAAAAGAGAATAAATATCTCTATATAGATAGAGAAATAAGGAGTATTTTTATTAAATAGACAAAACTAAAAAAAACTATTTGAAGATTTTGCATAAATTATGGTAGTTTCCACATTGGTAGACAAATAGAGGGATCCTAAAGAGGAACCAATGACAGAAGAGGAAGATGATGATATCTCCTTGGAAGAGCTAAAGAAATATGAAGAATTGGTTGCTATTCTATCTAAGATCCTAAGTTTAGCTTCTGATAAGTTAGACACAGCCAACCTGAGCTTATAGGAGATAAATTAAGATCCTTGAGATTTATGAAGAGACTTAAGGTAATCATTTAGACTTTTAAGTATTAGTTTAATCTTATATTATCTAAGAGATAAAAGTTAATAAAACTAACTTACTCAATCTTAATTTTTTGTATCAAGATCTTGGAGAAAGCAGTGAGAGGCCAGCAGCAAAAGATCTAATGTTAATGCAAATTGACAATAAGGCAAAAGAAGAGATTACTAAAGAAGAATAATATTGTTGAGCATAGCTTTGTCAAGATTTTTTTTCCACCTTGCTTATGTTTGAAACAAGAAATTATATAAAATATTACATATGTATGACATCACATCAAAAGTTATGACTCGCATCAGAATTTTATAAATAGTTTTAAAAAGAAATAAGGATTCGACATTCACATTAATTTTAACTTGGACATTTTTTACGTAGTAACAACTAGAATTGATGCAGCATGTTAAAGCTAGCAACTATTTGTTAATTTAACATTGCTCAGTAATAACACATGATTAAAAATAAAAGTTAATGGAAATTCACTAACCACCATTTTTTGATGATAGCAAACAAAAAAAGACAACTAAAAGAAAAATCCTAACATGCACTAGTAGATGTCCACCACCTAATTAGAGAAAAAAAGGATGACAAACAAGAAAGGAAAAGCTACTAAAGCTTATGGATCTAAGGTTATCTTGTTCATAATAAGCTTTAGAGTAGTTGAATAAGAAGGATAAAGAGAATACTTCTTCTTAAGCAAGGATATGTCTAATTCACCAAGGCCTAAGTCGATGAATTCAATGTTAGAGAAAGGCTCATTGCCAAGTCTACAAAATTAGAGGTAACCTCAGAGTTCTTAGAAGAATAGGGAACTATAGGCTTTTCTATAGGTTCAAGCTAGATTTCAATCAATGTATGAATAAGCTAATAGAAATGTGCTTTTCAATCTAGGTGAGAATACCAAGGATTTGCTTGTCCACAAAGATAATTGATTCATGATTGAGAATAGATATGTGGATCTCCTGATGTATAGGAGAAGACACAACTCTATGTTGAGCTAGCTAAGGACATCCTAGTATAACATTAAAACCAATACGCTTATGTATTATCATAAAGATAATGTTAGATTGCACAACATTGACTATCATGAATAGTATCCTAATGGAACCTATAACCTCTACTCATGTACTATTAAATGAAATGAGGTTAGTGTAGGCTTTATTAAACACTGCATGATCCTAGAGGCTAAGATGCTTGATATCAGTCCATGTAATCATGCTTGATCTAATGATGTCATCAACATGTATCAATAGAACTATGACTTCTAGAGACACCTTGACGGTAATGTAGAGTAGAAGCTAGCAGATATCCCTTATTTTTCAATCTATTTTATTATTATTTCCATAAAAGCTCAAATTATTTGATGCATATTAAGGAACTTGGAGAGAAGAGGATATAGCTTCCATCTGAGCAGGGATGTTACTTGGGACCACAATCCTCTTAATAACATCATATAATATAATGTAATGTTATTTAGAGGTTGCCACGAGATCATACAAGGGTAAATTAATGCCTTTGGAATGGATAATAGAGGTCATTTATTATAGGATCTTACTATCCATAGGCTATGATGATTGTGAAGCAAGTGCCACCATAATAGGCTATATAGGATTAGAAGAAGATGGGAGGTTACTTGAAGATGTCTCAACTATCTTCTTCTTTTGCTTAGCTAAGTAAGAGTCATTGGCCGATTAACTACGAGTAAGAATCTTTACATGAGGTGAAGGAAAATGAAATGTTTGAGGTTTAACAGTTGGAATGGTATTCTATGGTTCAATATGAGATGCAATAGGATGGGAAGTGGAGGATGGTAAATGTTGAGCAAAAGTGAATTAATAACAATTAGTGGCATAAATGTGATAAGGAGGCAGTGATAAGTGCTTTGGCTTAGATGGTATGATGTATTTAGAACAACAAATCATATAGGACTTCTGAGGTTGTAATGATTACTGCCTAGATAGATTATAGCTAGACTAGCAAATGATGTAAATCTCTTTCAATAGAGACTTACTAGCCTTATGTTAAAGCTTGAAATCCAAAATTTTTTCTCTCACTTCCAAGGGATTCTAAAATATTTTTAGTTGTTGGTTTTTCAAATGCATAGTGGATGGATTGCTTTCCACCACTATTTTTTCCTTATCAATGAGATCTTTAACATCATCTTTCAAATTCCTACAATTATCTATATCATGTCTAGCACTTCCATGATAGTAGTAGTATTCACGATAGTCGTACCACTTAGGCACATTAAGATCTCTATTTTGCCATTGAGAAGGATCCATAGCTATGAGCTAAATGAGATGAAAGCATGCTCTTGCTTGATCAGAGACCTATTTCTTCTTAAGGTGGCCATCTCTAAGAAGATTGTTTAGGAGTAAAGAGTGCCTCATGGATATCTTGGTATACTGATCTCTACTCCTATGAGGTCTAGGCAGTCGAAAAGATGAAGACACAATTGAGGGAGCATTTTTTTCCTTAGAAAGAGAGGAAACACTTGCATAAGTTGAATTCATATTATCTTATGTAGTAGCCTTAGTACCTTTGTTATGAACTACCATGAATTCTTGATCATTGTGTTGAATGGTCTCTTCTTCAATACATTTGGAAAACAAGAAACCATCATTCAAAGAATGAGACTTATGATAATTCATCCTCTTCTAAATGTAGTCAATAATAGCTACTTTCAATATGTCTTGTAGTTAACATTCATTCAAATGATAGGGCAGTTTTGTTGATGTCGCTATCCATTGAGAAATGAACTTATTGATGGGTTCATTTGGAGCTTGCTTGATGCCAACAAAAGACATAACACTAGTAGGTTAAGGCACATTGAACTTGAAGTGTTCAATGAAGGCTATCAACATTTTCTCTAAGGAAGTGATAGATCCATGTGATAGAGGCCTATACCATTCCAAAGCTCTTCTAGATAGTGAGTTAAAGAAACATCTCAACACAATATGAGGGTAAGGAGCTAGAAGCATGCATTCATTTCTGAATATGACCACATGATTAGTGGGGTCTTCTATTTCACAATTATACTTAGAAAAAGTAGGTAGTGAAACTTCCTTAGGAAAGATTGGCAAATGGATTGTAGGGCTGATGGGCTCATTTAAAACCTTATCCAAGGAAATAGAAGCATTTCATTATAAGCTGAGTACCTTTGCTATTTTGTCTTCATTACTTTGAAGATGTCATTGAGTACTACAAGAAGTTGTGAATATGTTCCAAGGAATCTCATGATAGATGGGACCATAGTAGCTTTTGAAGAAGTTTAAAAAAAAGCACATAAGGCATGGGCCAACTTAGAGCTAGAGCAAGTATACCCAAGGAAATTAGGTAAAATGGGTATATAGGAAAAGGAAAAGCACATGTTGCTTGTGAAATGAAAAATGGTTAGGAAGTATAAGTAAACAATGAAAAAGGTTAAAATGGAAGTACTTTAGGTTGAGGTTGAGGGATGGAATAAAAAGTAGTTTCAAAAGGTAAAACCAATGACTAGAAAATGAAGTGTAGGTTACCAACATTATCAGACGAAAAAAGATAATAGAGCAATGCAGTAGTAATAGGGAGACTAAATGGTTTAGTAGAAAGTGAAACAGATCCAAGAACACTACTTTGAGAAGTTGAGATGTTAACATGATGGATATGATGAGAATGTGGGTCACTTTTGCCTAGCCCCCCAACTAGTTGCACTTCATCTTCATCTATTAGATGGATGTCAGACTCAAAAGCAATGCTTTCTCTTCTTATCTTGACAGTGATATGAGGATTAAGAGGTTGATCCAAGATGTTCTTTATCCTAGCTTCTTCAATTTGTAGATGAGCTTGTTTCTACATCTTCTCTTATTCCATGACAAAATCTACCAAATCCTTAGCTTCCTCATCATCCATCTCAATGGGGTGATCAGGATTGGAAAGAAAGGATGGCAAATTGTAAGCTTATTCATACTTTTTTATGAGTTTAATCACATCAAAAGTTAAGTTGTAGTCAAGCTCCCATTTGGCATAGGCTACCCTATAATTTATGAGACTAAGTCCACTTGAAAAGGCTTGATTCCTCTTAATATCTAGAAAATTCTTATTTTTGAAGATACCTAAAGTAGATGATGAAGTTACAGCAATTGATGAAGCATCTAATCCACTACATCGACTAGGCTACATTGACGAAGCCTCGTTAATGTGTCCGCATTGACATGATCCCATCGATGCATCTTTCCAAGCATCGACATGGCCTCGTCAATGCAAAGCCCATTTTCCACTATAAATATGCATGCACCTATCACATTTATGACACCTTTTGTTCAAGTTATAGCAAAGCTCTTGCATTTTGTTTCCGCAAAAGTTAGATTATTTTCCAAGTGCCCGCAATCATAGTTTGAAGAGTGTATGACTCTTTATTCAAGCGCTAATGTACCTAAGCCCATTGGCATGAACGGTAATAAAGATGAGCTTTTTGAACAACCCTTGTAGCATTTGAACTAGATTACTTAAGCATTAATATTTTAATACTTTAATAATTTTCATGCTTTTGTTATTGCTTTACAGTTATAGTACGTTTTAGTAGTCCACGAGTAGTGCATGAGAACACATAAGCATGACCACCTCAAACATATGTCGGATACTTGGCAACCTAGTGATGCTTAACATCTAGCAACCCAGTAGTGATTAGGACATGCTTGGGATGTGCACAGAGGGTGGGACTGGCTGCTTATGCTAGGAGTAGTCGAGCAATAGAGTAGTAAGATCTTCAATTATCTAGCCCTTTTACTCCCTATATTAGAAGAATTAAATATTAAGAATAAAAGAAAACTCATAAAAACCATATGACTTAATCTCACTTAACCATTGTTCTAGAATGTCACAAGTGAGGTTGAAAGGAAAACAATCATTCTAACTAGGATAATGATGGCGAGAATATTGTGCATAAGTGCTCACAGTCTTCAGAATTTGACTGGATTGCACATGAATGCTTGTGATTTATATGGTTGGGTGTAGGGGTGCCTCACCACTCATCATTCGCACCATTTTCTGAAACTGTTAGTCTTCCGTGCGCTATCTAGCCTTAGCAAGATCCTCACTTACTTCATTGGAACAAACCCATTACATCAAAAGCTACTCACGCTAAACGACTTAGGTAAGAGTAAGGCACACTAAGTTATGTGTTGTTTAACACTAATATTTCTTCTTCTCATAGGCAAGATGAATCCAACCCATACGTGCCCCAGGAATGTTGGGTGGTATATAATCATCCAGATGAGTATATACCCAACTTCACCTTCATCCTGAATCAGGATGAGCAGATGCGATGGCAAGACATGGAAGGCAACATTATATTACCCCTTGATCAATTAGTTCCTAGAATGCTACTCCAAAATCTTACCAAACTAGGCATTCAAGACCAAGTTGAGGAGTATATAATGGAGGATCACAATTATCAGGACTATCACCCAAATGAGGCATAACATAAATAGGACCTGTAGCAGGCAAAACACCATGAACAAGCAAAGGGCAAATAGTCTAGTAACCCTTTGTCCCTGCAGGCCTAACATGATGATGAGGAACCTATTCCTCATGATCCCTGTGCTTCCGCATCTCCACCCCCACATCAGAATATTTGATTTGTCATACATAGTAAAGGTTCAAGTGACTGGGAGTTCCAGGATGTTGAGGGATCCCACAGAGGAGATCATGGTGAAGGTGAAGATGGATATGAAGATTGAGGCCATTGTTATGGAAGAGGAGGTGATCGACATAGTGAGGGTGGTAGTCCTTCCCCCTCTTCTCATTCCCCTCTTTCCACCCTAGCTTCATAAGGTTTTAACTCTGACCGCAATCGTCGTAGGTGGGATCATGATGAGGGTGATTGCCAAGATTGACATGATCGAGGACGTCGATAGGAACATCATGACCAAGGGCGGGGATGATCACGAGAGGCTCATTGTCATGAAAGGAGAGGTAGCAGAGACCATCACAAACATCATGGCCATTATCAGAACCATGACTTTGATAAACCACTGCTTGCCACTCGAAGCATGCTCAACATAGTAGAGGCAGTTCACATACCTACCAGGCACTTGAGAGACAGTCAGATCAAGCGCCTTGATATGAACAACATTCCTAAATTTGAAGGAGGATATAATTGCAACCCACAGACTCACTTGTAAGTATTTAATGATGCCTGTACCCTACAAAATATTGAAAATGAATGGCAAAAACTCAAGCTATTCCCCTGAACACTCACCAAGGAAGTAGAAAGCTGGTACCGGTCTTTGGAGCCAGAATTAATCAGGCAATGGAGTACGATGTTGGAGCTCTTCAATGACAAATACCAAACCTATTCCAGAGTCTCTAATCTAAGATGATAGATTCAAGGGTGAAAACAAGGTATCCAAGAACCCTTGGATGCAGCCATGGGCAGATATTACTCCTTGTTGTACCGATGTCCTGGTCATGGCTACTCTCAGTGGGAATAGCTCTACCATGTCATAGATGGGATCCATTTCGAAACAAGAAGGACCCTTGGTGTTTATGCTTAAGGATAGCTATCTAAGTTAAGGGCTCATCAACTTCAGTGATTAATTGAGCAAGTATCCAAGGAAGAGGGAGAACTATGAAAATAGGAAAGTGCATAGGAATATAATCGAGATCCTTCCATCTAGAAGAGGGAGGTATGATTCTGTGAAGATGAGGAGTCATCTCTAGATGTAGCAGTGAATAGGAAGAATTTACCCATACAAAATTTCACTTCTGAAATTTTGGCCAAGGTGGACAAGATGTGGGATTCTTTGGATGAAAAATTCCAAAGTGTTCTAAAAATTGCAAAAGAATCCAAAGAATAGAATAAAGATTGAGATCGATGAAGGAGAAAAGAGGCTGAACGTGCCTACCACAAAGGTAAGGGCAATGTTTCTGTAGTAGAACAAGTTGTAGACTCAGATACTAAGGAACATGATGGATGTGACATATGCCAGTACAAACATCCTAAGGGATGTTGCCCCGTGGTGTCACATTTGCAAGAGTTTGGGGTGTATGCTCTAAATCCTTGCTTAGCAAATAAGCAAACAGCCTGGAGATTACCTTATCCCCAAGGCAATTCCAAGTAGTTCCACTAGCAATAGGGATATTATCCAAGTGGAGCTCTGCCACAACCGTATGAGCACTACCAACAATGGCAACACCCACAGTCGTGGGGGATGCCACCCCCAAGGCAGCATTACCCTTACCGGCAGCTAGATCCTTATGGGTACTACATTCAGTAGCCAATCTCTCTATGGGACTCTTCCAGTCATGCAACCTTCCAAAATCATTACTACCTGCCAGAATACTTTCAAGCCCAATCTTAGTCACCAAAGGGGGAAAACCCACATTTGCACTATGCTCTGCCACCTCCTTTGGCCATACCTATCCATCAACCCTCAACTCAGCTAACTCCTTCTCCATCTATGTAGGGAGAAATACCTCCACAACCACAGTAACATAATTCCATGAGGGCCGTCAATTTACAGTTGGCTTCTCAGTCGAGCAGGTCAGAACCAAAATCACAAAAACATTTCTTTTTCTAGCTTAATAACCTAAAAACACCCTCACACTCACTTGTGGCTAGTGCCCCTGTATCTCCAACTACCTCTGACGCTCAATCCTTCAAGTGACCTTTGAACCAAATGCCTTCCGAAGTACAAACCTTCATGTTAACACATGCTATGATGGACTAGATCAAGGTGAGTCATCTTCCTTAGAAATTGGCTGATCCTAGAAGCCCCCTCATATACCTTTAGGTGGTAGGTAATAAGCCATGCAAAGCTCTTCTAGACTCAGGGTTAGGTATCAACCTAATTTCACATGATATGTACAAGACCTAGAACCTGCCTCTATTGAAGAAAAGCAACATTTGGCTCGAGTTGGAAAACCAATCCATTACTATTTCCTTGCGATTGGTAAAAGATATTATGACCACCATTTTTGGCTGGTCCTATACTACTAATTTCCTAGTGATCCATGTCGATAATTGCAAGGGGGACTTCTCAATTATAATGGGAAGAGCATGGCTTAGCATGGTGGATGCATGTTTAGGACTCCAAGACCTTTCCTTTGAAATTTTCAAGGAAATTCTTTTTGGAAAATCAAGAAGAAGCGTGTTCCATGCATCGCGTACAGTGACTCCAAGTGCAACTATGTGCAACAACTCTAGTCTATTAAGCAGACATCTATTCAAGCATGCAGTCAATGTGCTGCTGAATCACAAATTCAACAATACCTGTACATAGTAGCCACTAATCAAGAAGGCACCCAATGGTTGACCATTGATTCTGATAGCAACACCCTATGCATGGAATCCTCTGAGAGCATTGTATGTACCTATATGGGGAGCATAGACAAATTGGAATAGGTCCATCAACAACTTTCCACTATTGATGATGCTACTAACTAAGAAAAGCTACAGATCCTTGAAAGCTTTAAACAGGAGCCCATAGAACTAAAACCTTTACCGGTCAACCTGGAATATGCATTCTTGCAAAATGATAAGCTGGTAATAATCAGTGTCACTCTTGCTTCTGAGCAAAAAAAGAAGTTGCTATGGATGGTGAACAAGTGGTTGACTACCTTCACATGGTCATATCCTAAGTTAACGAGGATTGATCCTAGGGTATGCCAACATCAAATCTATATCGACCCTTCCTTGAACCCATGACAACAACCACAAAGATGATTAAATCCCAAAATTAAATAGATTGTCAAGGATGAAATTGAGAAACAACTGAAGGCAGGATTCATCTACCCCATTGCGGATAGCAAATGGGTTAGCCCACTCATGATTGTGCCAAAAAAGGATGGCAAATGAAGGGTTTGTATTGATTTTCAATTACTAAATATGGAAACCTTTAAAGATCATTTTCCACTTCCATTTGTGGACCAGGTGTTGGATACCATTTCGGGGCATTGTTACTATAGCTTCCTAGATGGTTACAGTGGCTATAACCAAATCCAAATTGTGCCAAAGGACCAGGCCAAGACAACATTTACGAGTCCCTAGGGAACTTTCGCATACAAGAAGATGCCCTTTGGCCTATGTAATGTGCCTGTAACCTTCCAACACCTTGTCCTCAACATCTTCCAATAGTAAATCAGCAATGATGTAGAAGTTTTTATGGATGACTTCTCCACCTATGGCGCAACATTCGAGCAGGACTTGGATGGCCTTGAGCAAGTTTTGAAGTGATGTGTAGAAACTAACTTATGGCTCAACTGGCAAAAGAGCCATCTAATGGTCCAAGAAGGCATTTTTTTGGGGCATCAAATTTCACAAGAGGGGATCGGAGTGGATCCTAAGAAAATCAGGGTCATCTAAAGAATTACCAATCAACCGGAAACTATAAGGGATGTTCGATCGTTCCTTGGATACACTAGCTACTACCAACGCTTCATCAAGAATTTTTCGAAGATTGCCAAGCTATTGGTGGAGCTGATCGAGAAAGACGCCTCGTTTTTCTAGACTGGGGAATGTGAGTCTACATTCCAAATGCTGAAACAAAAACTCATAGAGACTCCAATTCTACAAGCCCCTAATTGGTCCAAACCATTTCACATCATGATGAATTCGTCTAACTATGCATTGGGAGTCGTGCTCACACAATTGTATGACCAGAAGCATCCATATTACATCCACTATGCAAGCTGAAGTATTATGGGTGCTCAGCTAAACTACATCACCACTGAAAAGGAATTAATGGCAGTGGTATTTGCCTTGGAAAAATTTCAAAACTATGTGCTCAAATACAAGGTGTTTGTGCACACAAACCATAGTGCCATTCGGTTCCTTATGAACAAACCAATGGTGAGCCCCCATGTCGTATGGTGGCTCATGATCCTTCAAGAATTCAATTTTACTATGATAGATAAAAAGGGAACTGAGAACGTGGTTGCTGATCACTTGTCTCAATTATGATGGGACAACACAGAGGAGTAGAGCCCACTCTCTGACAAATTTTCAAATGAACTCCTCTTTGCTAGAGCAATCGCAAAGGAGGCCCCCACAAAATTGAATTAGTTTGACAACATCCTTACCTATCTTCTTACACAAGAGCTACCAAAGGAGTTGGATCATAGAAAGAAACAACAATTTCTTCACAGAGCCAAGCACTTCATGGAAATTAATGAACACCTTTAGAAGGTGTGTGTGGATGGCTTGGTTCAATGGTGCATCCCTGATGTAGGTCAACTGTGCATCCTCCAAGATGCTCATGAGGGTCCTTGTGGAGGCCATTATGCAGGAAGGTGCACAGCCATTAAGATCCCACCCATAGAATACTACTGGCCTACACTCTTCAGAGATGCTCAATGGTTTATCCGCTCTTGTGATCAATGTCAAAGAGATGGTGGGATGACGACACGAATGGAGGGACCTCAATAGCGGATTCAGCCACTAGAACCCTTCAACATTTGGGGCATTAACTTCATGGGCCCCATTGCACCCATGTCAAACAAGAAGATGTACATCATTATTGCGATGGACTACTATACCAAGTGGGCAAAGGCGGCAGCCATCACCAACTATTCCTCAAACACAGTTGTGCAGTTTGTTCAATAGCAAATTGTGAATAGGTTTTGGGTGCTATGTGCACTCATTTCAAATAATAGCACTCACTTCATGGGTGTTACTTTTCTTAAACTCATGCAGCATTTGGAAGTAGAACATAAATTAACAACATCCTATCACCCCCAAGCCAATGGGTAAGCTGAAGTTGCAAACCAGGAGATTACAAAAATCCCAACTAGGACAATTAGCAAATATAGGAGGGATTGGAGCACAAAACTTAATGATGTCCTCTGGGCCTACCGCTCAACCTGAAAACTTCCTATAGGCTACTCCCCTTACGAGTTGGTGTACAGAAAACTACCAATGCTCTCGATTTAGGCAAAATTGGAAATACTATCCACTGCAAGTGACTTAGGTCTTAACTTACCCCTAGCATAATGAGAATGACTCATCAACTTAAATGTGCTAAATGAGAATCGATTGGTAGCCTTATCATCAAATGAGATGCATAAGGCATATAACAAACAACGTCATGACCTTAGGATTTGGAAAGTAATATTTCAACATGGAGATAAGGTTCTCTATTGGAACCCCACACATGTGCCACAACAAACCAAGTTTTAAACATTATGGGAGGGACCTTATATTGTTTCCGAGACCTTTCCATCTGGGGCCCTACTCATACACAAACCTGAAGACCCAACAAAAACATAGTTGGTCAACATGCAACAATTAAAACCCTTCCATGAACTACACCAAACTAGTGTAGCTACCACTTCATCAAGTGGTTGACCACATTCCATCTTTCGAATCTCCTCTTCCTAGCTTAGTTGTGGGGGAGATCACTGCCCATACTAAAACAATTGTCCTGGCTTCTTAGGTCTTTTCTATATTTTTTGTTTTACACATTTTTTTTTTACACCATCATTCATACATTTAACATTTCTTACCTACTCTTTCTCTTTTTTATATATAAATATATTTCACCTTTAGTCATTCTATTCTATTTTATTTTAGTTATTTTCCTCTATCTATTTTCACTAATAAAGCCATCTTATTGTCACAGGATGCAATGGTGTGATGGTTGCACCCAATGGGGGCATGCTTATTATGGTTTTCCTATTATATCTAGTACTTACCTTAGCATTTTGGTTTCAAGAAACTAAGATACACTTTCTTTCATGCAACAAGTAGTGAGTCCACAACATTTGACCACTCACACTTTCCTATGGTGTCCCAGGATCAAGAGAAGTATAGTCCCTTTTCCATTGATCAACTCCAATCAATCTTTGACCTTGGTGGATTCAGAACTTGGGAAGGATCTAGGTGGTAAGGAACAAGGTGTGACTTCAAGGGGATGTGGTGGACTACGTATCCTCTTACGATCTCTCATGCATTTCTATCCTTAGGGATTCCTTTCCATTCCATGACAATGAATAACAAGAAGCTAACATGTCCTTGCATGGTGTGGTTCCCATTTGAAAAAAAAAAGAAAAAAATAAAAATAAAAAAAGCAATAATGGGAATTCAAAGCACATCCCTTGGACCAACCAATATATCCTTGCATGGTGTGGTTCCCATTTTAAAAAAAATAAGAAAGAAAAAAATAATGGGAATTCAAAGCACACCCCTTGGATCTAATAATAGGCTACAAGCACTGGTTATGGGACTCGGAAGCCATGTTGCCCAGACTTGCCAGTCCCCTCTAACTAAGGCCCTTCCTTACTTCCTGCTTCCCTTTTGTCCTATATAAGGAATGGGATTTGGTCTTTGAGGGTATGCATATGTTTTGAGTGGGTGGGTTGGTATTAGTCCATCACTGCAACATCACTGGCCATGGTCAATCTTGATCCAAACCTGGAACAAATTCTTATCAAGTTGCTTAACCACTTACTTCACAATGGGACTATATCAATCTTAACCTCGGCACTCCATTCTACATGCTCTCTCCCTCATCCGTTGCTCTCCGTTCCTCACCTCACTATCGATTTCATGTTTCGATCATGTATCATGGTTTTTTGGTACTTGTAAATCCTTTGGTTAGTTCTCAGAGTTACAAGTATTAACCCTCGGTGACCATTAATTAACTATAGGGCCCATGGACTCCTACGTTGAAGATGTGCAAGGGAAAACATGGTCGAAGCCTTCTATGGGGAGGACCCACTTACATATCCTTTGGTTCCACTTGTTAATCTCCTACTGACTTGATATAATACAGTGCCTGTTTCTATGTCGTCCATCATGAGGCTTTCCATCACCCATGCTCCATATTATGCTATTCTTGGGTCTCTGAGCTCTTGAATGACTCTAGTCTTATGCTAAAATTCACTAATTTGGGCCTTTAATTCATCGATCAATAATGGTCAACGTAGCTGAATAACTATGTAGACGTGACCCCGTATACACATCCACCTACATTTACACAGCCCCATTTACGTGGCCCCTTTGATGCAATGCCCAAACTACTATATATACTTGCGTCATGCTTTGGCCTTTTGTGCATTTGCTCATAACACTAGGGGAGTTGTTCAAGTTTTTTGTGTCCAATCTCCTTATCGAGCACACAACCTTCCTACCGTTCATCCCAATCCAACCATTCTTTCACCCTTTGGCTACCAAAGGTATGCTCTACATCGTTGGGGGGGCCATGATAGATTAGGGTTGTATAGCTAATCAATAACTAAACATCCCTTAAGGTTAATCAAAGAGTTAGCTTGAATTCATTGTTTGTTTTTAACCCTTCAGCTACACTCTAGGAAGCCATAGATCAAACTGAATGCATGTGTTACTGTCATGGATGGGCCATCATGAGAGGTATATTATTGCCATTTTGGACAACACACACACATTTTAATTCATGGTTATGCTATGATTTTAGATGGCACCAAAACCAAGACATCCAAGGGGAGAGGGACCATCACAACCTCGAGAGAAGCAACCTAGGATTAGAAGGGGGTGGGGCACATGACCTCAAGAGCACACAAAGGGCTCACATGCAATTGGCCCTCTCTATAAGGAACCCAACGTGGAATTTTTTTGTCAAATTCATAAGGAAGAGGTCCCCACAGGACAATCGCACAGGGACGAGACCCCAGCAAGAGTGCCACAACTTGAGGTCACCTTGACCAGGGCCTACCTTGATGCTATCAAGTCGAAAGAGCTACAACGAACAGTCCTTCAAGAATTAAACTTTAGACCGTTCCTATAAAGTGCACCAGAAGAAGTCAGAACCCAACTACAAACTTCTCCTATGTGGTTGATCATCATGTCTAGTGGTGAGTGGTATCTGGGGGAAACCTATCTCTTCTGGACAAATCGATAGCCGAGGTCATGAGTAAGAATCAAAGACATCCATATGTCTTACTCTATAGAAGCAATCATGCAAGCTCTTAGGTTTCCTAAGACCAAGGCTGATGTGGTAGAAATTTTAAAACAAGCAGACCCCGAGGTGAAAGTGGAGTGGACCAGGCAATGCTATGGGGTAGACCGTAAGGAGTTTGACACATTGACCACTGTAGAAAGAGTTTACTTTAAAATTGCATCTTACCACTTAAATCCAATAGTAAGACCTAGCAAAGTCACTACCTTCTCTACTCGTGCATGTGCCACTTTAAGCGGAAAATTCCCTATCAACCTTCCATAGTTACTCTTCTTGGAAATTGAGAAATGGTTCATAGAAAATGAATGTAGAAGACAAACTTTGCCCTTTCCCTGACTGATCAGAAAACTGTGCAAACAGGTAGATGATATACCAATGACACACTCCGTCATGCCCCAATTACCTTGTGACATGAAATGATGAAAGATAAAACACCTACCACAACAAGAACGGAGGAAGAGCAACCACCACCTCCACCATCTACACAAGCAACTGGGTCAGACTCACACACAATCGTAAAGCACATACACGAGATCCAATAGTCGCTCCTACACCAATAGGAGCAATAAGCAAGAACCAGCGGTGGTGGAGACCCTTCTATGTATCACCCTACCTTGAGCCATCTAGAACAAGTGGCTCGATCTATGAGCTTGCTAGAGAGGGTAGGGCCGATGCTTTCAACCACGTGAACACAAGTGCCTACGAGAACAAATCCTAACGCCCAAGAAGTAATGGTGTCACTAACCCAACAATTATTCCCAAAAATTTCAAGCAATGCTGCTACTTTCTTGATGCACTTAGAGGAGGGTGAAGTGGCAACTGTCTTGCTAATGCAACACCAAGGATAGGAAGTCATGGTAGAGGTGGTTTCCAATACGATCGCCACAACTCTCAATGCACCTGTGGCACTTGTACAGGATGTACATGGGCTTAGAGATGTGCAAACATCTATAGGTACTCAAAGTGGTAGACTTAATTCAACACAACATGAAGAATTTTTGGATTGACTAGTGGAAACCAAGCAATTGCTTCCATATGTCTTCAACTTTCTGGACAACATCACTGCAATCCAGTTGGAGCTGCTCTTGGAAAAGGGCAAGTGCCTCATCCTAGAGGGGCAACTAGAAGCAGCTCAGGAGGACAATCAATTCTTAGTTATGGAAGTTACCCAACTAAGGACCTAACTTGCTAATTTGGCTATACTCAACTATGAAGTCACCAAGGATGAAGCTTTTCAATAGCTTCAAACCAAGCTTTAGAAGGTTGAGTACAAGCAAGAGTCGGCGATCTTCGACAAGTCCTCAGTGGAAGCCCGTTCTTATTATCTAAACAAGGACTTGGCAAAGGTTTGCCAGGAGAATGTTGGGTTGACCGTAGAAGTTCATCGCCTATGCAATGTTGGTTTCTAAAATCAAAAAATGAAGGATTTTATTCGTCAATAGCATGAGGAGCTGGCTAGGGTAAACACGGATGTGAGAAGATTGGTTATCGAAAATCATAACCTTTCAATGGAGGAAGTCCAAGCCTTGCAATAGAAGACAGCCATCGAAATCACCGCTTGGAAGAATGAGACCCTCAAGTTTAAATGAGTGAAAAATCACTACAAGGACCAAGTGAGATTGCAGAAAGAAATTAATGAAAAAAAATCCAAGTCGCAAAGGCTAAGATGAATCAAGCCCTCCAACAGTTCAAGGAAGGAGGTGAGGTATGGCAACCCATCTTTGATGGATTAAATGTCTACAACCAAGCTGAGATTTATCTCAAGGAGCTACAGATTGAAGAAACAATAGAATATATGGAACTAGCCAACCTTCATTATGCAAAGTTAGCCATGCTTACAGCTGGGAGGCTGTGGGCAGACCTTGAGAAGCAAGTGGCCACCTTGTATTTGTTATATGAGGGCAAGTTCAAGGCGCATAAGGAGATGAAGCAAAAGCTCAAAACAACAAATGTGGAACTCGAAGTTCTTTGCAATTGCTTTGAAGGGCAACGCTCTATTGTAAAGAACTTGGCCCGACAAATGGATGACTACCAGCGGCTGCAAACATTAGTCTGAGCATTCAATATAGAACAAAAATAATTTGTGGCCTAGTTTGTCAATTTAAAGGAGCTCTTCCCTACACTTCCATGTCCTTGGGATGTTTCTGTTCCAGCACACATTAGCGAAGTTGCTTGGACTGTGAACAACCCCAGAAGTAAAGAAGATAAAATGAGGGCTCTATTGGAGGCTTTCCAATTACGTCTGAAATTTGCAACAACCGTAGGAAAACCAGAACCACCACCTCAACCACCACATGCACTTGAAGCTGGTGAGGGTCTATCAGAACCACCACCACTAGAAACTGTATGATCCTCTTCAGCAACTTCAGCATCTCGGTGAGGTTGTGAGTCCATTGCCATCCAAGTGTTCAATTTTGTTGTCCATGAACACCACAATTTTGTAATTTTATTCTGTACACTCGGGCACTTGGTGTGTTGCTAGCATTAGTGTGCATATTGATATGTTTTTCTATGTGTATTGCTAGTAACCTCATACCTTCCAAATTGTAACAAACTCGAGGATGAATTTTCACTCAGTCGTGGGGGTATGATGAAGCATCCAATCCACTGCGTCGACTGGGCCACATCGATAAAGCCTTGTTAAAGCAGCCACGTCGACGTGACCCCGTCGACGCATCTTTCTAAGCGTCGACGTGGCCTCGTCAACACATAGCCCATTTTCTGCTATAAATATGCATGCACCTACCACATTTATGGCACCTTTTGTTCAAGTTGTAGCGAAGCTCTTGCAATTTGGTTCCGCAAAAGTTAGATTTTTTTCAAGTGCCCACAGTCATAGTACGAAGAGTGTACAACTCTTTATTCGAGCTTTTTGAACATTCCTTGTAGCATTTGAACTAGATTACTTAAGCATTAATATTTTAATACTTTAATAATTTTTATGCTTTTGTTATCGCTTTACTGTTACAATACATTTTAGTAGTCCACAAGTAGTCCACGAGAACACATAAGCATGACCACCTTGAACATATGTCTGACACTTGGCAACCTAGTGACACTTAATGTCTGGCAACCTAGTAGTGATTAGGACATGCTTGGGATGTGCACAAAGGGTGGGACCGGCTGCTTATGCTAGGAGTAGTCAAGCAATAGAGTAGTGAAATCTTCAATTATCTAGCCCTTTTACTCCCTATATTAGAAAAATTAAATATTGAGAATAAAAGAAAACACATAAAAATCATATGCCTCAATCTCACTTAACCATCATTCTAGAATGTCACAAGTGAGGTTGAGAGGACAACAACCATTCTAACTAGGATAATGATGGCTAGAATACTGTGCNCGTGATGTCAAATCTTTTGATATGAAATGTCAAAAGAATTAGCAATAAAAGTTATCTAAGGAAATGATGTAGAAGTTACGAAGAGAAAATGATGTGACATCAACATCACTTAGCAAAAAAGAAAAAATAAATAGCAAAACGTAAAAAAATATTAAAAGTACCGAGAAGTTGGAATAGAAAACAATCCCAAAAAATGTTCATTTCTATGAAGGTGCTCCTTTTAACACCAAAGATGTTATACTAGGAATTGTTGTAATGAGCGGAAATTGACACAACCTAACATGAAAAGTAAACCAAGCATTTCATGGCCACCAAACAGTCCAAGAAAAGTAATCTTTCAAATAATCTCCCTTAAATCGAAAGGGGACTTGGGGATCGAAGGACAAATCCAGAAATCCAGACTCGACGTTTTACCAACATCAATGGGTATTAAGCAAAAAGATTGCATACGTAGAACAACTAGTAAAAAACACATTAACAGAGAGAAAACACAACGTAATGTAAATACATAATTTGCAGCAAAGAAATACTTAAAAACAACATGAAAAGGGAATAGATCTATTGACTAACACATGCAAACCAAAAAGAAAAATGTAAGACAAACAAATATGGAATGAATCTGAGCAAAATTAGAGACAAAAGATCTAAAAATGGAAAACCAATGTTAGAATAGAAAAAAGAGAACCTACAAAGATATGTTTCAAGACATGTACTAGAGATCAAAGGTATTTGATAAGAAGGTGTACTATCCTGTTCTTACTTTGATGAGTGCACTCATGCAAATCTTAATAGAAATAGTAGCAGTTTCAACAACTAATGATTACAAAGGGAAGATCATATTAGTGTGTTGATCTAATTTTTAGCAAATATTTACGTGTTAGCAGGATAGCACAAAGGGGATATAATATGTCAAGAGGGGAAAAGTAGAAAGAGAGCTAAAATTGCTTAGCAAATCTCTTACAAACAAAGTGTTGATTAACACAATATGAGAAACAAGCTCTAAAAAGCCAACCCCTTTATGTTTAGGGATACTTTCTTATTTATAAGTTGAAAATGCCTTGTAGATCGTGTAGGAATGATACAATGGGGTCCATAGAATCTTTTGAAAGCTTTGAGAAGGTTTTGAATAGGAAAAATGATGTAGAGAGTAAAGTTTGAAACCTAACATGAGACGTTAAAGGTTGGAGACAAAAGCTAACATTGGGTCTTGAAAGTAAGATTGTTGTCGAACATTGACAATTTGACACAAGATGTCAAAATTGATTTAATGCAAGATGTCAAATTGATGCCGGACATTGAAAATTTGATGAAAGACCTCAAAACTAATTTGATGCAAGACGTAAGAAGCAGGAGATGAAATCAACGGTGAAGCTAATGTTGAATGTTGAAATTGGAAGTGGAGCCAAAACGATGTTGCAGATGACGTGCGGTGTCGTCGAAACCATGAAAGAGGTCGAAATGATGTGGCAAGTGACACGAGACATTGAATCTAGATCATTGAAGATTGCTTTAATTGGTGGAAAGCCATAGAATGCACCCATGTTTGGCTTAAGATGAAAAAGCCATGCACCCATGTTTGGCTTAAGATGAAAAAGCCAAAGTGAGTACAACACCTATGTTTCAATTATTTCAAGTTCTAACAACCCCACGTTTCATGCTTAGTTTGAAGAAAAAAAAATGTAAGAGACTAAAAAGAATTAGAAAAAGAAATAAAAAATAATGAACGGAGGAAAAAAATAAAAAACTTTAAACGAAATGGTATCAAACTCTCTCCAAGAGAGATGCAGGCATAGTAATTTGTAAAAACTGAAGTAAAAAGTCAAGAACACACAACGATACATGTTTGGACTACTGCCAACGCCGAGCAAGGTTGCACGTTTCCAAGCGGAAAGCTCCAAAGAATCCACCATAATAATAATATTATTATTTTTTGGAAATGCATTTGTTCCCTGTTATCTCGGTGTGGCATGGCGACCAATGATAGTTGGTATTTTGATACACATGAGACAGAGATAGGATCGCATCAACACTTGGCTTGCACGTCAGCGTTAGCATTCGCAGTTACTTACACATAAAGATGAGCACGGCCCATATTTGTAGCGATCAACGCAATCGAACTAATCTGACACACACAGCGAGGGAAATGGAAATGGCAATGGCAATGGCAATGCTGGGTCTGTTGCTTATTGAAGCGGTGGTGGTGCGTTCGATTCCCAGTACATTGGATGGTCCATTCAAACCAGTTACAGTGCCGCTGGATCCGGACCTCAGGCTGGGCAGCAACGATCTGCCCCACCATCATCCTCGCCTTGTCAAGACTGTGCCCTCCATTTTCCCCGAGCAAATCATGCTTTCCCTCTCTACGCCTGATGCCATGTGGCTTTCCTGGGTTACAGGCAATATAATCTAATCTAATATTATCGAAGCTATGGAATTGAATTATCTCATAGTTTGGGAAATCTAATGCAATCAATTGTAGATCATAGCAATAAGAAAGCCAATTCAAAATTGGATTCCATATAGATACGATGAATAGTAAAACAAAAAGTACAAGTTTTATGTTTGACTTTCCTCCTTGACTAAACGTTAGAATGAGCAAAAATAGGAAAATGCAGCAGCAGATGATATCAGTGGATATAACTGTTATTTCTACTAGTTTTACCAATTTAAATCAGATCTTTACCCTTATTTATTTCACTTATATATTTTCCTTTGTGATTTGAATTTTGGTTTCATGCAGGGAATGCCCAGATTGGCCCTAAGGTGAGTCCATTGGATCCTTCCTCCGTGAAGAGCCAGGTGTTATTTGGAACACAAACGGGAAACTATACCTTTCTTGCAGAGGGCACCTCTCTTGTGTACAGCCAGATTTACCCTTATCAGGGTCTTCTTAATTACACCTCTGCCATAATTCACCACGTTCGTCTCACTGGTAATTGGTTGATTTCTGTGTTGTGGTGTGGCTTGCATTTTTTTTAAAAAAATCGTGAAGTGCTTTGACATGCCCAAGGCACCTGCTTTCTCGATGGAATCTATTTTCTTGCTTTTTCTGGGCTCTTGCAATTTAATTATTCTACCTTTAACAATGCAATTTTTTGGTTTCATGTTCAAACCTATGATTTTTCGGAAATGACAATGGAATTCAATTAATGTGGAGTTTTTTGGACAACACTTATATTATATAGGATTTTAGAAATATGCTCTTAGGATCCAATCAATAGTTATTTTTAAAATCTCTTTGTTTAGTTGTTCCTGCATTCATCATCTTCAACCTGGCCTTGTCTCAACAAAATAGGGTTGGCTACATTAGTTCTTTTCTGTCATTCACCACTATGAAGAGCTATATCTTTGTTTATTTGTGGTCTCTGCAAATCATCTTCAATTATTTTTTTAGTCTCATTGTCGAATTTCCATAGCACATGCCCAAATCATTTAAGTTGCCATTGCCATTTTTGTAACTTATCTGAAATAGAGGTCACTTCAAGTATTTTTTTTCTAATGTTTTATTGCAGTTTATCTCTATTGATAACATTTAACTTGCATTTCTTCTACATTGATTTGTTATTCATGCTTCTTTTGTATTGTTCAACATTCAGCACTATATAAGATAACAGACCTAATTATTGTCCTATAAAATTTCCACTTTAGTTTTGTTGGCATTCTTTTATCACATAAAACACCACTAGCATGTTTCTCAATTCTATTTTTTATATCTTTATTAATTTCACTATTGGATTGAATGATTGATCCTTGGGAGTTTTTACCTTGAATTGTCACTTTTATTTCACTACTGTTTATGTTATTATTAAAATTGCATTCTATATATTTTGTCTTACAATTGCTAATTTTTAAGCCTTCTGATTTTAGAGCATATCTCCACTAATGATAAGAACAATGATGCAGGTCTTCTTTCAAACACAAAGTATTATTACAAGTGTGGAGACAGTTCCTTAAATACTTTAAGTGAAGAGCATGAGTTTGTGGCACCTCCTCCTCCTGGCCCAAATAACTACTTGGCACGGGTGGGAGTGATTGGTGATTTAGGCCTCACATACAATTCATCATCCACCTTTGATCATCTTGTTGAGAATGATCCAAATTTGGTCCTTCTTGTGGGAGATCTGGTTTATGCAAACAACTACATCACAACCGGTGATAAGGTAGCACCATGTTATGAATGCGATTTTCCAGACACTCCTATCAGAGAAACATATCAACCACGGTGGGACTCATGGGGAAGGTATGTCTTTTTGTGAGTTTCAGTTCAATTTTACACCTATTTAATATTTACATGTCTTGGAATGATGCATAACCTCAGAGAATTGCACCAAAATTTTAACCAGAAACGTTCTTGGTGTATAACATTATTGTTGGCCCTTCGGTAAAAATGGAAATGATAGATGTACGTTTCATTATATATAATGTGGAACATGGCTAAATTGGCATAAAAAGGATGTAAATGCAAGCTATGAGATCTCTTGGAGCTAATTCTTCAGAATCTAGCACTTTGTTTCTTGAGAAGAGAACCTTTAAAGAGAAGAAAAACCCACGAAATCAGTGGGGCTTCAGCTCACAATATTGAGTCTGAAACTGAAAATGTTTTCTAGTGTCTATGCAAATATCCTAAGGATCTATTGGATAGAGTTCGTTTTTATCCTTATTATCTTTTACAGAATACATGTATGTTTAGCATAACCTAGTGGGATGCAAGTTACCGGCCTTACCAGTAATATTATTGCCCACATTGCCCACATTGTATTTGTAGAATGTGTAATAAGAGTCAACTTAATCAATATTTTGATCTTCCTAAAGTCAACCTTTTGATCTTAGTTAAGTAGAATAAAGTATGGATTTTTTATTTTGAAATCACATGCCATTGGGGCATTCCAGTGGCTGGAATTAATTGCAATTTGCCAGAATGTTAGTAATCAGTACTCTTCATGAAGATTTCACTTACAAAATATGTCCAGCAAAAAGAAGGAGAAGAAGCTACAACTATTCATAATGATGTCTTAAAAGAAGGAAGCATGCTTGTGACATAAATTATGTTCACTAAAATGACGCATGGTAGAAAATCTTATTTTAGATAATATGAAATAATCTTATGTTTTTGTTGCTTTAAAAAATAACCATCATCTCAACTAGCCATTAATTGTAATGCTATTTATTCGTTTTTTAATCATTGAGAAATCAATTGCAACTGATGATGAGTCTAGTATAATTCAGAATGTCTTGCAAAGAAATAATATATAAGCTATGGATAGTATAAATGTTATGTTTTGTTAAGTTTTCATCATAAATGGAAATTGTATCATGGCATTGGGAAGAATATAAATCAGTGATAGCATAAAGAAGAATGAAAAATCATGATAGAATATGAAGAATGGTTATGAAGTTTCATATTCAATAGCTATAAAAACCAGCTTAAGTGTATGTGTTTGTTTAAAAAGTAAGGAAGATGAAACCATAAGACAATATAAGACATATGAAGAAAACAAAAGATAGATGTGGTTAAACAAAAGAAATGATGCTGGAAGATATGACGAAAAAGAGAATGAGAAAAAAGCAAAGAAACAAAAGTTCGTGAAAGACAAGAAGTGCAAAAGTGTATGTATATGCAATTGTCACCGAGCCATCTTATAGATGGCAAAGTAAAATAGTGGATCTGCAAGTAGCATTATCATGTAAAAGAACAAGGTTGAAGTGAAGTAGCCTAGTGAAGAAGTATTCAAGGAAGTTAGGTTCCTGCAGAAGATAAGAAGAAAAGTGATACACTGTACTGCCGATATAGTCCTGGTGACAATCCTGGCGAGAGCCATATATAGCCCTTGAAATTTGGAGATGGTATGCTCTGAAACATACTCTAATGAATCAACAAGAAGTTTAGTCCAAAACAATCCATTATATCATTTATTTATAACTCAATATAGTCTATGGAAGCTATTCTATATCTATAGAATGATTTTTTTTCTTTTTATTTTTTTGCAAATAGCCATAGAATAATATTACTTTGCAGTAACTATTTTACAAAAGAAAAATGAAATAACACATAAATGAATGATGAAAATTTTTACAAATTAATTAAAGTACCGTGATAAGTCTGGAATGATGAATGCAAAGTAAAAATGAAGTACAAAAGAAGACTTGTGACTAAGTTTGTGTATATAAACTACAATGGAAGGATGCTCATAATAGAGAAGACTTAAGCCTTATGATAACAAGCGTAAACAATTAGCAAGATGAGCAGTCATTTAAAATAAATAAATAAATGCTATTGAAGATCAAAGAGACTTTTGGGATGATGAAGACCATGATAAATTTCTATATATTACCACAATTGCTTGTCATTGAGGACAAATTCATGATGTTAGAAACAAAGAAATTAAAATGAAAATGTTGGAAGCTGATTTTGTGAACCATGCTGCAAAAGAGATAAAGAAATCCTTCACTGCCTTAAGAAAGTTTGTGAATATAGGAATACTTGAATACTATGAGTAATAGCCCTCTAAATCCCGTGATGGACAAGACCAAAGAGTCCTTTGAGCCAAGTAACAAATGTTAAGGCCAAGAATAAAAGTGGAATCAAGTGCTACTTAGTCATTGAGAATTGGCCATAGAGCTCACTTCAGCAGCTCTTCTCCTGCACCTGTCTGCTACCACCGCGAATGTGATCCTGCTGTTCTAAACTGTAGGTATTCTCTCCTGCCCTTACATTTAATTTCATTTGGTTCCAAAGATAAATGCATTTTCATTGATGCACCTTATTACCGGATGTTCGTCTGACAAATTTTATCTAGCTGAAGTTCAATGTCTCGCTGACATTATTACAATATACTATATATAGAAAGTTTATAAACAAAGGAATATACTTTGGTCAAATAAAATGTTAAGTGGGTAAATTATTTATTTTGCGTTCTCATTTCCAAAGGGTCAGTAGTAGCATGTATCCATGTAGTTATAATCTGTGTCTTCTATTACTTCAGAAAGGCTTTTTTCCTTTTCAGAAAGGACTTTGATACTTTTAAGTAAGTTGAAAAGTAAAGCGGCTTTTTAATTGCAGACCTTGCTTTTGATGGCAGATTTATGGAACCTTTAACATCACGTGTTCCTCTTATGGTTCTTGGAGGAAATCATGATATAGAAACTCAAATTGGGGGTGTTAATTTTACTTCGTACAACGCTCGATTTGCTGTACCTTCGAATGAGTCTGAATCAAGAAACAATTTGTACTATTCCTTTGATGCTGGTGGGGTGCATTTTATTATGATTGCAGCTTATGTGGATTACAGAAAGAACAGTAAGTTCATCTTTAGTTGTCTGTTCTGAAATATCGTTAATGTCATATAAGGGAGAATGTGATACAGAAATTTAATTTATCAAAGGATTTTCTGATGATGAACCTGTGAACTGTCCTATGCCAATTCCCTTGAGTTCCATGTTTTGGTCAGGTCAGCAGCATGTTTGGCTGGAACAAGATCTCAGAAAAGTTGATCGCAAAGTGACTCCTTGGGTAGTTGCAGCATGGCATGCCCCCTGGTATAATAGTTACTTATCTCATTATCAAGAACTTGAATGCATGAGGCAGGAAATGGAAAGTTTGATATACGAGTATGGTGTGGATCTGGTCTTTAATGGTCATGTGAGTGACCTTGCTTTATTGTTAATTTAAGAAAAATGTTGCATAGCTGCATTGTCACCTGAGATTCAAAATTTGCTTGAACATGCCTTGATATTTCACAAATGGCAGTCTACCATGGATTTTCTCTATTCATATCTGACAATATATGATTTGCTGAACACATGGCAGGTACATGCTTATGAAAGATCAAACAGAGTTTATAACTATGAGCTGAATCAATGTGGTCCAGTGTATATAACCATAGGAGATGGTGGCAATATTGAGAAGGTTGTGACACAGCATGCCGACGAACCTGGAAGCTGCCCTGAACAAGCTAAGATGCCAGAAATAGGACCATCATGCACCTACATATTTCCTACAGGTCCAGCCAAAGGTAAGCTTTGCTGGGATCGTCAGCCTGATTGGAGTGCATTTAGGGAATCCAGTTTTGGCCATGGTATTTTAGAGGTATGGCACTTTCTTTTTTTCTTTCTTTCTTTTGTTTGTTTTGTTTTGTTGGGATGTTGCTGCTTGAACTTTATGCATATACCACAAAAATAATTGCTTTTTTTTTTTGGTTAAAATTCTCTTTTAAAGAAAAACATTTTCTAAAAATTGACATTTCAGGTTAAGAATTCAACTCATGCCTTGTGGACCTGGCATCGAAATCAGGACGCATATGGAAGTGCAGGTGATGAAATTTATATAGTGAGGCAACCAACACTGTGTGAAGTAAAATTTGCAACACAGTGAAAACTGCAACTGAGAATTGCTTCATTAATAGGTGGTTGTATGGCATTTGTTTATTTATCTAATCTAAACATTGGTTACCAGTAACATGGTACCGCTGCAGACACTGAAACAGGTGGACTAATGGAGTGCTTCATGTGCAGTTTGTGAATCTTAAGAATCGATTGGAGAATTCCTTGAAGTTAAATTCCCTTTCATATTTGGTATGAACGCAAACCTGCTAGAAAAGTAGGCTGTATAAATGTTGAAAATAAAAATCAATCAATTGATAAGGTCATTATAAATCTTATAAAATGTTTTCTATACTTCATATGTTTGAAATATTTTTATTAAAAAATTAAAATTTGAAGTAAGATGAAGAGACATGCATTTTAAAAGAAAAAAGAAAAAAGAAAAAGAAAAAGAAAGAAATTTGAAGCATTTGATGGGTGAATACAATGAATAATTGTCTCAAATACTCATTAAAAATATTGTCTTTTCAATTTCCTAACCTCAATTAATTTGGCTCTATAATGTATAACTTGACTGCAATGAAATCCTATAAGTAGGAGGCCATGTACCTATTGTAAGAGTTTTAACAATGGTAGAAGAAGAGTAATTATGTAGGAATTTTTAATAATGTTAAGTTTCTTAAATTTGTATTGAAACTTGTACAAATTTGAATGGTATGAATGGTTAATGTTGACACGATAAAGGCCTTAAGATGATGGTGCATAAATTTGAATAGCTTTATAATTTTGGTGTTTTAGCATCTAATTTTGTTTCACCTTTTTCTAGATCTTCATTTTTTTCAAATAACTTAAAAAGAAGATTTATTAATAAAAAATGAAAATGTAATTAGGAGGGGTGTTGGAACATGAAAGAGTGACTATAAATACACTTTAGGACATATAGCCAACATGATAATTTAGAAAACTATAAAGGAATATAATGATGCCTCAAGTATGAGGCATATTGGCAATCTTTTGCCTAACAAGACAATAAGCTAACCACTTGAGCCATACATCCTTAGCAAATTAAAGTACAATTGGAAATTTGCTCATCTTAGAGATGAACTAAAGATAATCAAAGGTTTATTTCTAGTGAAGGGAAAAATAAACAATGATGATGAGTGGTGGAGTAGTCCAACATCTAACCATATGAGATATGAGTGTTCATGCGTAGCTCAGTTGAAATCTATAAACAAGGCAATGTGATTATGCTAGTAATTGGTTAAAGTTTGGGATCATTTTCTTCCCATGTAGAGCTAGTATAATCTATGTATATGGTTTAGCTCTAAGTGAGGTGTATGATAAATGATGTTGTGTTGGCCATAACTCCTAGTTATGATGGCAAAGTGTAGAAATGATTCTCTAAGTCCAAGGAAATCGTAAAATAATCTACTAATCAATGTGTATGGTTTAGCTCTCAATAAGGTGTATGATAAATGATGTTGTGTTGGCCATAACTCCTAGCTATGATGGCAAAGTGTGGAAATTATTCTAAGTCTAAGGAAATCGTAAAATAATATACTCTATCCTAGAGCGATGAGTATCTATTCCTGGCTTGTTGTACACATGGTTCATGTAATCATCATTGGGATTACAAAGTGAGTTCAGTATTGAGCGAATCAAGTGAAACCACTACTAGGTTATCAAACGATTACACTTAATGCTTGAAACTAGTCATACTCATTCCACTTTACTATGAACAAGGAAAGTAAAGTATTTAAAAATGTAATTGATTAAACTAGGAAAACAATAAAGCTAAGTGGATGATGCAATGATGAAAAGCAATCTCGATCTCTATTTCATCATGAACTATGCCCAAGTACACTTTACTCAAATAAAGACTTCAGACAATTGCTTAACATCACACTATGGGCATTCACTCTCTATCGATGAACTACGAAAACAAACTGCAAGAATCTACCTAAAGTTGAAATGAAAAGTTATTTGACTATGGGCATAAGTATTTTATTTATAAGCTGGCACATATGGAGCGATATCGAATATCTAACATTAAAGCTTGTGCCCCGATATTGGGGATCCAATATCGTGGCTTTGATATTGGATGCCTAATAGCTGTCGTGACAAAATGTGATTTATCAAATAAATTTTATAAAATGGTCATCATTCTTGTACCAAACCATTTTCAACTTTAATATATAGATATTTCCTTCATAACCTTTTATTGTTAAATGCTATACTATCTTTTTTTATTGTTGTTGGTTTATTCAAAAATTTTGAAATCTAATTCCCTCCAAAATTCCTAACATGGCAAGATTCTAAATAATATTTTTAATTGTGTTATTGTAAGTCACCTTTAAGCATATAAAATTTTTGACATCTTTTATGATAGTTTTTTTTTTTTAAAAAAAAGAAGGTTGTCCACGGATTTGAAGAATAAGCTTATTGTAACAACTACCTAAATTATATAGACTCTAAATCTTAATAGGTAATGTATAAGCATAAGTCTCTTTTTCAAATTTTTTTTACCAAATGATAAATAAGTTTGAAATAAAAATTATAAGCTTATGGTCTAATTAAATAAGAGTTTAAAAATAATGTTTGAAAAAAATCCGTTTTGAATGGTTAACTACAAATTGAATGTCTTTAGCTTGTTAGAAAATTTTATAATTTTGAATTTTTGAATCTTAAGGTAAGCTACGATGATTTTCATGGTATCGTTCAATAGTTAAGAAACTTCTTTTTGAGGATTAATTTATCTAGCAACCATGTTATTTGAGTTACAAATTACTATGCTTAAAAGGTGAGACTTAAAAACTAAAAAAGTTTGTGTTAAAGCATTTTTTCAAGATTATTGATGAGTGGCTAGGTACCCCTATGCCCAACCATGCGAATCACAAGCGTTCACACACAACTCAGTCAAATTTCGTAGATTGTGAGCACTTTGCATACACCAAACCTTAACTAGCAAAACCCTTTGTTAGAATAGTTGTTGTCTTCCCAACCTCACTTGTGATGTTCTAGTGGCGATGGTTAAGTGAGATTGAGGCAACTGATTTTTATGGCTTTTTACTTTATCTTCTAGCATCTAATTCTCGTAATGGAAAGTAAGGAATGACATATTATGTAATCTATAATTATCCTAATCTAGGTCCTAACTCTTCTTAGCATAAGTATCCGATTCCATCTTCCGTGCACATCCTAAGCATTCCCTAACCACTACTGGGTTACCAGACGTTAAGCATCACTAGGTTGCCAAGTGTTGGGTTTATGTTTGAGATGGTCATACCTATGGTTCCTATGAACTATAAACGAGCGATAGCGATTAAAATAATAACAAGAGAAACTTAAGGAACTATTAAAGCATAGAAATATTAAACTATTAAATGCATTAAATGACTAAGTCCAATTGCTGCAAGGAATGATTGAAAAGCTCATCTTTATTGTTGTTTACGCCAATGGGCTCAGGTACATCAGCACTTGAATAAAGAGCTGGACACCTTTCTTACACCTACTGCGGGCACTTGGAAAATATTCTAACTCTCACAGAAACAAACTGCAAGAGCTTCGCTACAACTGACAAAAAGGTACCTAAGTAAGGCGAGAGCCCTCTTATTTATAGGCTGAAATAGGCTCCACGTAAACGGGGCCACGTCAACGCATGGAAGGATGCGTTGATGAGGTCGCATTGACTTGGCCGCATATACGCGACCCTGTATACGCGGCCTAGTCGACGCATCGACTATTTGACACTTCATCATACCCCCACGACTGAGTAAAAACTCATCCTCGAGTTCCTCTACAATTTGGAAGGTATGGACTTTTATTTACAACACACATAACTTGACACACACATGACACACGCACATAACACAACACCTTGCTAGTCTTGGATTCTCTACTGTGTAGAAAGATGCAAAAATTACCAGAGAAGATCACATCGTCCTTGGTGGCAGTGGTTCCGATGGACCTTCACTAGCCTCTGGCCCATGTGGCAGCGGTGGCACGAATAATAGCTACCCCGCAGTAGCTGCAACTTCTGGAGGCAACTGGAAAGCCTTCAAGAGGGCCCTCATCTTTTCCTCCTTACTTTTGGGATCATTCACTATCCAGGTGTCTTCACTAATGTGTGCTAGGATAGGAAGCTCCCAAGGGCACGGCAGCGTAGGGAAAAGTTCTTTCAAGTTGACAAACCAGGTTGCAAATTGTTTTCGTTCGATGTCGAATGCTCAAATTGATGTCTACAGCTGTTGGTAGTCATTCATTTGAGGGGCCAAGTTCTCCGTGACCATACGTTGTTCTTCAAATCGCGTGCAAAGAACCTCGAGTTCTGCATTTGCTATTTACAATTTTTGTTTCGTTGCTTTGTGCACTTGGAACTTGCCCTCGTATAGAGAATACGAGGCGACCACTTGCTTTTCCAATTCAGATTGTGGTCTCTCGGCTGTGAGCATAGCCAGGTTTGCATAGTGAAGGTTGGCAAGCTTCATATACTCTTTCATTTCTTCAATATGCAGTTCCTTAAGGCAGATTTCAGCTTGATTATAGGCATTCAATCCATTAAAAATAGGTTGCCATAGCTCACCTCCTTCTCAAAGCTGTTGGAGCACTTGGTTCATCTTAGCCTTTGTGACTTGAATATGTTTCTCATTCACTTCCTTTTGCAATCCCACTTGGTCCCTGTAATGATTCTTAACTTTTTTAAATTTTAGGGCCTTATTCTTCCAAGCAGCGATTTCGATGGCAGATTTCTATTGTAAGGTTTGAACCTCCTCCATGGACAAATTTTGATTCTCAGTGGCCAACCTTCTCACATCATCATTCACCCTAGTTAGCTCTTCCTGCTGTTGGTGAATAAAATTTTTCATGTGCTCATTTTCAGCACTAACATTACGCAGGCGATGGACCTCTGCAGTCAACCTGACATTCTCTTGGCGAACCTCTGTCAAGTCCTTGTTTACATGATATGTCTGACCATCTGCCAAGGACTTATCAAGGATCATCAACTCTTGCTCATCCTCAACAATCTGAAGTTTGACCTGAAGCTGTTGAAAAGATTCATCTCTAGTAAGCTCATGGTTGAGGAGAGCTGGATCAGCAAGTTGGATCCTTAAGTGAGCAACCTCTATTGCCAAGCATTGAAAAGAGGCTTAAGCAGCTTCAAGTTGCCCTTCTAAAATAAGGCTCTTACCCCTTGCCGAGAGCATCTTTGACTGTGTTGCAGTGATGTTATCCGGAAGGTCAAAGACATCTAGAAGCGATTGCTTGGTTCCCACCAGTCGGTCAAATAGTTCTTCATGTTGTGCTGCATCAATCTTGCTACATGAAGTTCTAGCAGATGCCTATACATCTTGAAGTCCATGTACGTCTGGTATAGGTGTCGCCAGTGCATTGAGAGTCGTAGCAATCGTATCAGCAACCACATCAACCGCAATCTCCTATCCTTGGTGCTGCATCACTGGGACTGTCGCCCCCTTGCCATCTTCCAAGCATATCGAGAAGGTAGCGGCATTCCCTGAAATTTCAGGGAATAGCTATTGAGTTGATATCGTTACCTCTCGGATGCTAGGATCTGTTCTTGCTGGCACTTGCATTCAGGCAATGAAGAACATCGGCCATGCTCTTTCTAGCAAACTAACTGATCAAGCCACTTGCTCTAGGTGGCTCATTGCAGGGCGATAGACCAAAGGATCTTCTCCTCCACCGGTCCTTCCAGATTACTCTTGTTGGCTCAAGAGCGATTGTTGGATTTCATGGATGTGTTCTGCAATAGTTTGCTAACCCAACCTCGTTGTTTATGTAGGTGGTGGAGGTCGTTGCTGCTCTTCCTTTGTCTGTGTAGTGGCAAGAGTCCTATCCTTCATCATTTTGCACCATGAGGCAATTGGGGCTTGCCAAAGTGTATCATTGGCATATCGTGCTATCCATGCCTGTTTGCACAACTTTCTGATTAGGCAGGGGAAGGGGAGAGCTTGTCTTCCATGTTTGCTTTCAGCAAACCTCTTTTCAATTTCCAAGAATAACAACTGTGGAAGACTCATTGGAAATTTCCCACTTAAGGTAGCACATGCATGAGCAGAGAAGGTCATGATTTTGCTGGGTCTCACCATTAGGTTTAGGTGGTAAGACACGATCTTCAAATACACTCTCTCTGTGGTGGTTAGAGTGCCAAACTCCTTGCGATCTACCCCATAGCATTACTTGATCCACTCCCCTTTTACCTTAGGGTATACTTATTTCGGGATCTCTGCCACATCTGCTTTGGTCTCTGGCAACCCCAGAGCTTGTGTGATTGCTTCTGTAGATTAAGAGACATAGATGTCTTTAATTCTTACTCTAGACCCTAGTTTCCGATTTGTCCAGAAGAGATAAGTCTCTCCTAGTTACCATTCACCATTGGTTGTGATAATTGGCCACATAGGAGAGTTTTGTAGTTGAAGTCTCACATCTTCTGGTGCGTTCTCAAGAAATGGTCCAAATTTTAACTCTTGTAGAACTATTCGTTGCACTTCTCGTGGCTTGATAGCATCAAGACATGCTTAGGTCAGGGTGACCTCAAGTCGTGGTGCTATCCCTAGAGTTTCATCCCCTTGTGATTGCTCGCTAGACATCTTCTCTTCGGGAATCTAATAGATAGATTCCACAACAAGTCCCTCGTAGAGGGGGCCAGTTGCATGAGAGCCCTCTACATGCTCTGGTTGCTGCACGTCTCGTCCCCTTCCTGTTCGTGGACGCTTGTCCCTAGGTTGTGATGGTCCTTCGCCCCTTGGATGCCTTGGTTTTTGTGCCATTTGCAATGAAACATAACCACCCATTAGACTGTGCACAAGTAGCTCAAAATGACCCTTATACACCTTCTTAGTTTGACTAAGTTACGATGCTAGCATGGGCATTCCATTAAATCCCTCAAAGTGTTTTTATGGGTTAGAGCAAAAAACAACAAGGGATAAGTTGGAGTTTAAGCTATTTTTTTCGTTTCTTCCCTTTAGATGTGTGAAGTCTTAATTAACTAATTAATTAATTACACATAGGCTTCACACCCCCCC
>MNCI01004374.1:118678-161623 GCA_015680685.1 Gnetum montanum
TAAGAGCATACCTCTAAGTGCTTAAGAGGGTAAGGATCAGTTGATGTGGACACGCGATAGAACATAGGTGCTTGGGAAGAAGTTAGGCAGAAAAAAATGGCAAAATCTCCCCCCAATTTGTTTGCAAAATGATGGAAATCTTAGGCACAATGGGCATATATATAGGGGTTGGACATTGTGTTGACGGGGCCGCGTATACGTAGCCGCGTATACGCAAGGGGCTGTGTATATGGGGCCCCATATACAAAGGGGGTTGCACTCGTTGACCAGCAAGAAAAAACCTGAAAAGATGAATTTGAAACACCAAATTGGGGTGGTTGAAGAGCGTGAAAGACCTGAAATGTAGTTGAGGACAAGAGGAAGGGAAGTTGAGCTAGAAAAAGAGTTAAAGGTAGGAGAATGTGGTGAGAAAGAACTCCGCAAAGAAGAAATCAAGTGATGGGACCATGAAAACAATCAACCATGTAATCAAAAGGATGGGAGACTAACAAGCGAGGCCAAGAATATGCAAGTGGTTCCTCCCCATAGCAGATGGTAGCCTTAGTAGCCCTTGCATATCCTCAACACTAGAGTCCATGGGCCCCAGGGTCAAGAAATGGTGCTCGCAAGTTAATACCCCCACCTAGGAGATCCCACCAAGGCATTAGAAGTACATGGAACACATGACAAACTTTCAAAAAATAAGTTGGGGAGTGAGGTGAGTTATGGAGAGAAATAGGTGAAGAGAGAAATGAGAGGATTGGAATTCCAATCATTGGTCACGTGAAACCCCATGTGAAGTTGTGGTTTAAGTGACCCAGGAGGACCTTTCCTAAGTTTAGACCCAAAACCAACCTCATATAGTGACATCGCAGCAATAGGCGAAGCCTCATCCGTCCACCAAGGATCAAAGTGCACCCACAGGAAACCACCACGCCAATAAGCATAAGAGGAAGGAAGTGAAACGGGACTAAGTTAGAGGGGATGGAGTGAGTCCCATAACTCATTTTGGTGGCTCGTGAAAGGCAGTCTAAGGAGTGTTCTTTGAATTCTCACATAGTTATGATTTTATTTTTTCATTTTCTTGTTATTTCGTGGGAACCACATCATGCAAAGACCCATGCTTTTTTGCATTCATTTGACCAAGGGATGTGCTTTGACTCATGTTTTTTTTTTAAATTTTTGAATTTTTTATGGTGAGGACCACACCATGCAAGGTCGAATTGCCCAGGAGCTTCCTTGTAGAGAAGAACGTGGAGTGGTATGAAATTCGTAAGGACACACTGGTGACTTGGGGGACAGAAGAGGACGATGAATGTTGCATTCCCCTTGAAGTCACACCCAATTCAAACCATTGGATCATCCCTAAGTCTGGGAACTGCACATGTCACACATTAATTACAATGTTTTTAAGTGAAGGGGTTGCATGTGTCCAAAGGAAGGAAAACCATAGAGTGGGTGAATGGGTGGATGACGTGGGCTCACTGCCAATTTTATGAGATGAAAAGAGATGCAACGTCCAAGGACAACAATGCGAGGGTAGGAGCGAGATAACTAGGTGGACTATTTCACGTAACCCCTCACAACGAAAACCATCCACGCTAGACACCTAATGACAAGAAGACGACTTATTAGCAACCATTTGAAAATTAAACACACACATGCATCAATAAGAAACAAAGAATTGGAAAAGTAAGTAAAGAAAGGAAAAGTTAGTAAGAAGTGGAAAATGTACAAACGATGTTAAAAAAAAGTGTAAAACAAAAAATTTCAAAAATAATGAGGAGGGTGGTGGAATGGGTTAGCACAGAGGATGGTCTCCCCCACGACTGGGCAAAAAGGAGGAGACGTGAAAGATGGAACAAGGTTGTCCTGGTGATGATGAGGCGGTAGCACTGGTTAGGTGGAGTTCACAAAAAGGTTTTAGTTGTTGCCAGTTGACCAATTGCGTTCGTGTGGGGGTACTCAGGTTTGTGGATAAGCAAGGCCCCAGATGGAAAGGTTTTAGAGACAATGTAAGGTCCCTCCCACAATGTTTGAAACTTGGTTGGTTGTGGTACATGTGTGGAGTTCCAACACAACACCTTGTCTCCACATCTGAATGTGACCTTCTGAATTCTAAGATCATGACATTTTTTATTGTAGGCCTTGTCGATCTCATTTGAAGACAAGGCCACTGATCAATTCTCATTTAGCACACTTAGGTTGATAAGTCGTCCACGTTGTGCTAGTGGTAGGTCAAGACCTAAGTCATTGGCTGTGGATAGTGTTTGGAGTTCTACCTGGATTGAAAGTTTTAGTAGCTTACTGTACACTAACTCATAGGGAGAGGAACCTATAGGAAGCTTCCAAGTGGAGAGATAGGCCCAAAGGGCATTGTCAAGTTTGGTGCTCCAATCCCTCCTATATTTGATGATGGTTTGAGTGAGGATCTTGGTGATCTCCCTATTGGTAACTTCAGCCTCCTCGTTAGCTTGGGAGTGGTAAGGTGTTATAAATTTATGGGTAACCTCCAAGTGTTGCATGAGTTTACGAAAAGTGACACCTGTGAAATGGGTCCCATTGTCCGAGATGAGTGCACGTGGAATTCCAAACCTGTTGACAATTTTCTGTTGGAAAAATCGTATAGTGGTGTTTGAGGAACAATCGACGATGGCTGCCACCTCCACCCACTTTGTGCAGTAGTCCACATCTATGATGATATACACCTTTTCATTGGACAAGGGTGTGATGGGTCCCATGAAATCGATGCCCCAAATGTCGAAGGGCTCTAGTGGTTGGATCCACTGTTGAGGTCCCTCCATTTGTGTAATGATCCCACCATCTCTCTGGCATCGTTCACAGGAGCGAGTGAACCATTGTGTGTCCCTAAAAATTATGGGCCAATAATATCCTGCAAGTAAGATCTTAATGGTTATACGGTGTCCAGCATAGTGGCCCCCACAAGGGCCCTCATGAGCATCTTGGAGGATGCATAGTGTATCATCATTAGGGATACACCATCAAACCAGGCCATCTACGCATATCTTATAAAGGTGGCCATTGATTTCCATGAAGTGCTTGGCCTTATGGAGAAACTATTGTTTCTACCGATGGTCCCACTCCTTTGGAAACTCCTGAGTTGTGAGATAGGTGAGGATGTGGCTGAACCAAGGTGATGCTTTGAACACCTGCGAATCGATTGCACCTACGAAGAGGAGTTCATTTGGAAATTGGTCAAAGAGGGGCTCCTCCTCTTCTGTGTCATCCCATTGCAACTGAGACAAGTGGTTAGTAACCACATTCTTGGTCCCCTTCCAATATACCATAGTGAGGTCAAATTTTTGAAGAATCACCAGCCACTAGATGATGCGGAGGCTCACCGTTGGTTTGTTCATCAGGAACTGGATAGCACTATGGTCAATATGCATGAACACCTTGTATCCAAGGACATAGTGTTAGAATTTTTCCAAGGCAAACACCATCACCATCAACTCCTTGTCGATGGTGGTGTAGCTAAGCTGAGCACCCACAATGCTATAGCTTGCATAGTGAATATAGTATGGATTTTTTTGATCATCACACTATGTAATCACAGCTCCCAAGGCATAATTGGATGCATCCATCATGATGTGGAAGGGTCTAGACCAATCAGGTGCATGTAGAACTAGAGTCTCTATGAGTTTCTATTTAAGTGTTTGAAATGCAGATTCACATTCCTTGGTCCAAATGAATGGAGCATCTTTCTTTGTGAGTTCCACCAACAGCTTGGCAATCTTTGAGAAATTTTCGATGAAGCACCGGTAGTAACCAATGTGGCCAAGGAATGATCAAACATCTTTTACAGTGCTTGGTTTTCGGGTAATTCCTTGGATGACCTTGATATTTTTAGGATCCATCCTAATCCTTGTCTATGAGATACAATGCCCTAGCAAAATGTCCTCTTGGACCATTAAGTGGCTTTTTTTTACCAGTTGAGCCATAGATTAGTGTCCACACATCTTTTCAGAACTTGCTCAAGGTGGTTCAAGGCTTGATCGAACGTGACCCCATAAGTAGAGAAGTCATCCATGAGGACTTCTACCACATTGCCAATTTGCTGCTGGAAGATGCTAAGGACAAGGCATTGGAAAGTGGCAGGCACATTACATAGGCCAAAAGGCATCTTCTTGTATGCAAAAGTCCCCCAGGGACTTGTGAAAGTTGTCCTGGCCTGGTCCTCTGGTGCAATTTGGATTTGGTTATAGCCACTATAACCATCCAAAAAGCTGTAATAACGATGTCCTGCAATGGTGTCCAACACCTGGTCCACAAATGGGAGTGGGAAGTGATCTTTGAAGGTAGCCATGTTGAGCAATCGAAAATCTATACAAACCCTCCATTTTCCACCCTTCTTTAGCACAATAACGAGTGGGCTGATCCATTTGCTATCAGCAATGGAACAGATGAACCTCACCTTTAGCAACTGCTCGATTTCATCTTTGACGACCTGCTTTAGTTTGGGGTTCAATCACCTTTGTGGTTGTCATCGTGGCTTCATGGAGGGGTCAATATAAATTCGATGTTGGCAGACCCTAGGATCAACTCCGGTTAACTCAATATATGACCATGCAAAAGCAGCATCCCATTTATTCACCACCTTTAGCAACTTTTTCTTTTGTTCAGGCGCAAGGGTGGCATTGATAATTATCGGTTTCCCATTCTACAAAAATGCATATTCTAAGTGGGATGGTAAGGATTTGAGCTCCAAGGGCTCTTGTTTGAAGCTTTCAGGGATTTGCAGCTTTCCCCAATCATCATGGTTATCAACAGTGGATACTTGTTGATGAATCTCTTCCAAGTTATCCATTTTTTTCATGTAGGCTTGTACAAGCCCCTCAGATGGTTCCATGCACAAAGTGCTACTCGCAAGATCAGCGATCAGCCACTGGGTTCCTTCTTGATTTGTGGCTGTTGCGTACAGGCATTGTTGAACTAGCGATTCTTTAGTACACTGACTGCATGCTTGAATGGATGTCCGCTTGGCAGACCATAACTTCTGCACACAGTTGCACCCGAAGTGATTGTACACAATGCATGGAACGCATTTATTCTCGATCTTTCCAAAAGGATTTTCCTTTGAAATTTCAAGGGAAAGATCTCAGAGTCGTAGTCTTGCATCCACCATGCTCAGCCAGGCTCTTCCCATTATGATTGGGAATTCCCCTTGTAATTTTCCACACAGATGACAAGGAAATCAGCAGGATAGGATCACCTACAAATGATGGTCACAATGTCTTCTACCAATCCCAAGGGAATAGTAATGGATTGGTATGCTAGCTTGACCCAAATGTTGCTCTTCTTTAACGGGGGCAGTTCCAATTCTTGTACATGTCATGTAAGATCAAATTGACTCCTGACCCTGAATCCAGAAGAGCTTTACATGGCTCATTCCCTGCCACCTAAAGATAGATGAGGGGGCTTCCCAGATCAGTTAATTTCTAGGGAAGATTCCCTACCTTTATCCAATCGGTCACAACATGTGTGAGCATGACTGTTTGTACATTGGAGGATGTTTGGTTTGAAGGCTACTCTAGTAGTGGAACAGTGGAGGCGCTTTGACGTTCAAAGGAACTAGCCATAGGTGTATGTGAGGGTATGCTTAGATTATTGGGTCAAAAAAGGGACGTTTTCGTGATTTGGATTCTGGTTCACTCAGCTGAGGTGCCGGTTGTAGGTTGATAGCCCTCGTAGCGTTTCGTTGCTGTGGCTGTGGTGGTATCTCCCCCTGCATAGGTGGAGTAGGTGGTAGTTGAGTGGAATGTTGTGGAGAAGGAACGATAGGAGAAGGTGATGGAGGATAGTAGAGATGTGGGCTTTCCCCCTGGGTGATGGAGATTGAGGTCAGAAATTAATCAATTAACTAGCATTTAACTAATCCTAACATAAGCATCCAATCCCACTCTTCGTACACATCCTGAACCCACATATCTACTACTGGGCAACCAAGTGCTACACTTCTAGGCGTACTAAGTAATAACGCTACTACGATTACTAAGTGAATACATGTTACGCTCAAAGCGGATGTACTTATGTGTGTAATCTATCTCGCTTAATTGCCTCATTAATGTAATAACTAGGAAATATTTAATAACTAATTAAAAACATTTAATAAATAATTAGAAATAGTAAATGCATAAATGAAATAGCTAATTTATCCAAAGTGTTGCAAGGTTTATCAGAAAGCTCATCTTTATTGTCACACACACTATCATGCTTAGGTACAAAAATGCTCAAATAAAGATCTATACACTCAATGACTCCTACTGCGGGCATTTGGAGGAAAAATTCTAATTTTAAATGGAAAAAAATGCAAAAGCTCTATTGCAACTATAATCTACTTATGCCATAAATGCAATTGCAAGCACATAGTTCTAGCCAAAAATCAAGAAAACTAACACTATGTCGATAGGGCCTCGTTGATGCATAGTAAGATGCATTGACTACGCCTCACCGATGAGGTCCAGTCAACGAGGCGTCATCAACGCAGCCAACTTAACGCAACTCATTAATGATAAGAAAGTAACAAGGGATATGGCCTGGGTAAAGTTAAGGTTCATAATTGCTCCATGAACAAAGTATTATATAATCATATGTGTATAATGAAAATTAAATATGCATAACTATGTGTGCATAATAAGGCATAAATATGCATAAAGAAATAAATATGTGTAGCCAATTACTTGTAAAGGCATGATAATTGATAGAGGAAAAACTTCTTAGGGTAATTGGATTTTAACATTTAATCATAAAATATAAAGTAAATTTATGACTAAGCTCCAATAGTAGTAAAATAAATGATACAAAAATTTAACAAAACATCCTAGCAAACGGATTGCATTCACTTATGTAGGAAACTAGTAACAACAACAACAACATCAATAATAGTAATGCTAGTAATGTAATCCTATGCTTGAACCAAGAATCTTAGAGCTAATTCATTAAAATGCATTTGACAACATTAAAGAATTAATCATATGTATTAAATTAAATAACTAAGCCTTGCAAATTCTTAGGATGTCACAAGTAGAAAACTTGAATAAAACATCAAATACTTAGAGAGATTTACCAAATGTGTTACATGCATAAACAATGAACATACATGTAAAAATCCTTGAATTTCTTCTAAGTGACCTTTAAAACACAAACAAACTAAGATATAAACATGTAGCAACTACATCTTAAGCTTTCTAAGCTTGGAAACAACTTAACAAACATACTAATTGAGCTTATAACATCAAATTAAGAAGATGACTATTAAACCCTCCTTAAAACATAAGTAAGAACATGAAAATTGGACAAAATAAACATACATGTAATGTTTGGTAGTGAATCCCTTCAAATTAAAACATAAATATACCATATATTCTTCAATTATTCTAATATAAACTGAGAAAATATTCAATTAGCTTTAGAAATTATAAGAACCCAAACATGAGAGATTTATAGGAGACATGTAAGAATGCATTTAAATTAAATATAAAAGAAGTTAAGAGAAGAATCCATGAAAGGGATTCACTTCTCAATTGTGAAATGCATACTTGTAAGAATACAAGAAGAAGGAGAGAGATTTTAAAGTTAAGACAATTTTACACCAAACACATAATGCTTGAATATATAGAAAATGAAGAAAGAAAAAGCTTCATTAATTCAATTGAAAATGAGCTTAACAAGTTACAATGGAAGGAATACATCATTATTTATACTTTTTTCTTGATGTTCTTAACTCTTTTGAAATGGGCCCCAACATGAAAAGTTTTGATCCTATTTTCATTTTCTAGATGTTCTTTCAATCTATCCTTATTTTCTTGATCTTCAAATAAAACAACAACACTCATAACCTTCAATCTTACTATTATGATTCCTTGAAACTTACATGATCTTGCAACTTACTACCTAATGCCAAAAACTTTTTTTTCTTGAGTTTTTAGTAGTTTATAGCTAACTATGACTCATAGTAGCCTGCAATTACTTCTTTAAGTCATGAAAATAAGCCAAAATACATCTAAGATACTTCAAAACATAAATACATACTTCTTAATGCTCTTAAGACATAATGAGAATGACCATTACATTAAGAAGATGGGTTGATATTCTGATCATCTCCCTCACCCTTAAAAAGACACTTGACTCAAGTTGGATTTACACTTGGTGAAAGGTTGAATGAGATTAATAGGATAAAGGTAAGGATTTGAAATTTGGCCTTGATTCTGAAAAATTTTGAATTTTAAGTGACCATGAATTATGATAGTGATGGAAATAGAGTGAACTAATTTTTGAGGATTTCATGAGGAGACCAAAAGTACACCATGAGCCATGATGATGATCAATTTAAAAAATCTTGAATTTTTGAGCATCTCAAGTTGACCATGAGTCATGATGGTAGATCATGAGTATAGCACAAGTCATGGTGAATTTGCCTTATTTTCAATGTTCAAGCATGAGGTAACCACAAGTCATAGTTAAAATGTTGCATCAATCACAAGTCATGATTTTTATCACAGGTAGACCACAAGTCATGGTGAAGTGATGACACTTGATCACAAGTGAATCATAGGTCATGGTTTGAGAAAATCTAAAAACTAGGATATCATAAGTCATGGTAAGCTTATGGCTTAAGAAACTTCTAATACCATTAGTTGATCATGAGTCATGGTAAAATTGTTCTTCTACTCTATTTTAAGTTTTATAGATTGAAAATCAACAAACTTTATGTCCATAGATTTTCCTGAAGAAGTTATTTAATTTGGAATCTTAATACTTGTAATTCAAGCTTTATATGGTGACAAATTTGAGAAAATTTAAGAGAACCATTTCACCATCTATTACCAAAAAAAGGTGATTAAAAAATAATTGACCTATTAGGAAGTATATTTGGATTAGAAACCTATAGAACTTATTAAGGATGGGATTGAATAGGATAGGATAAAATGTGAAAATTGATATTAAAGCTTAAGAATTTGGAGGGACAACTCAAAAAATTAATTTTGCATCAAGATTTTCTTTCACAAAAAATATATACGTACATCAATGCATGTCCATCAAGTTTACAAGAAAATACAAGTGCCATAATTAGGATTAATGAGAAGTCATTCTACAATTATAAAAAGTGAAAAGTACTAAAAAATAATGATGAATTAGGACCTAATACAAGTAAATCTTCCTATCAATTCATTTAAATAATATAAAATTTAATTTATCTTCTTTCTTGAAGTGATGACAATATGAACTCTTGTCTTTTTCTCCTTTTTTTTGTCTTGTTGATGGACATTGATATGACATACTATCTCTAACACTTGGAATAGAATCAAAACTCCACATGGCCAAATCATTCTCATAAACCCATATAACATTATTCATCACTTTAATGCATCAAGTACTCATGCATCTTCTTACCTCTTGCTTGTAATACAATTGGCTTTCTTGATGACTCTAATGAAGTTTGACCTTCAATTATATTTTTAAGGATTTTAAGACTATCCTTCAAGTCTAACGTAATAACATTATATGCCATGATATGGGCTTAAATTTTAAACATTAAAAAAATAAAAATAGAAAAATCATTAGGCAATCTAATTTTATAGCTATTGGGGTTGATCTTGACCCTAATCTTGAATGGGCCAATTCTTCTTGATTTGATCTTGTAGAAATGCACATTCCTCTATCATTCTTTGTTTAAATAAATCCAAACAAAATATGCAATATGAAATTCAACTTTTTCTTACCTTCATTATCCTTGTATAAAACTTTCTTAGTCTTCTTCTCAAATTGAGCTTTGACTTGTTGATGTAATTGCTTCACTTAATAAAATTAATATTCAAAGATGCACAATCATCAAATTTCCTTACTTCATCAGCAATTTTTTATAAGAGACCATAATGTTCAATAAATGAACTCTTATCAATACCAATATGAAAAGCATTATTGTATGAAAATTCAACATGAGCTGACATAGTTTTTTCATATTTAAGGTTTATCCTCACATAAACATCTCAATATCTTAAGTAAAGATCTATCAACAACCTCAATTTGCTCATTGGCTTGAAGATTGTAGGCTATAGAGAAGGATAACATGGTTTCCAATAATTGCCAAAATAACATCAAAGAATGACATGTAAACTTGCATTTCTGTTGTTAACAATATTTAATGGAATACCATGGACAACATGCTAAAAGAATAAATGAGAAACATGAGAAGAAACACTACTTCTACATGAAATAAAATGAGTCATCTTTGTAAATATCTCTACAAAAACAAGAATATAAACATGCCTAGATCTTATTTTTGGAATGCCATAAATAAAGTATAAATAAATATTTTCTTGAGAAGCATTTGGGATTGGCTATAAAATATAATGCCGTCAACACCTTTTTCATTATTGAATTTTTGGAAAATATAACATTTCTTAACAAATTTAATAACATATCTTTGCACACTTGGAAAAAAATGATTTTTTCTCACTAATTCCAATGTCTTGGTCTTGTCTATATGCTCATTCATGTTGCTATTATGCTTCTCTTTCAAAATATTTAGCCTAAACTCACATTTTGGAACATAAATTTTTCCATCCTTGAAAAGAAAACCATGCTGAATATGATATGCTTTTCATTTATAAACCCTTCCTAATAGTTGAGAATTCAAACCCTTTTTTACCTCTCTACAATTAGTATCATTCAAATACAAATTAGCAGAATAGCCAAAACCATTTACCTCAACATAAGAATGAGCAACATAAATTTTTAATAAAGCATCTATCACAGCATTAGATTTGTCACTCCTATGCTTCAAAATAAAATACTTGGAGTTGATCAACCCATTTCATAAGCTTAGCTTTTAGTTTTTTTACTTGAGAATTCAAAAATTGAAATGCCTTATGATTAGTAATCAAAATAAATTCAGCCTCTAACAAATAATGCCTCTAATGTTCAATTGCTTAAACTACATCATATAGCTCTTTTTCATATACACTATACTTTTGCCTAGATTCATTTAATTTTTTTAAAAAGAATACAATGGGTTTACCATTTCATGAAAGCATATCACCAATAGCATGTTCACTTGCATCCATATCCACTTTAGAAAGGTTAGAGAAATTAGAAATTGCCAAAACTATAGCACTACAAATCTTTTCCTTCAAAGCTTAAAAGGATTTCTCTTTTGCATTATCCCACAAAAAAACCTAGCTCTTCTTTAGATGGTTAAGTTTAGTGATGTTTAAATCATTTTTTCTAAGGAAATAGGAAATAATTTATGACTTGATTAGTAAGAAACATATTTAAATTATAATACACCATGGATTCTATAATAGTCACTATGTTAAGTAATTGAGTTATACTTGACACTTGAAAGTATAAGTAATGATGGATATTATCATATGATGTTGTTCTAATTCTTTACCTCTTATCACACATACACACAAGAGGCAATACACATGTATAGTTTAGAAAGAATAGTCATGTTGATAGATTGAATACATACAAGTTGTTAAAATTAATTAAACAATGTAAATAATGGAATTACTTAAACAAACTTTAACTATCAAGTACTATAATTTAGCAATACACATGTATAGTTTAGAAAGAATAGTCATGTTGATAGATTGAATACATACAAGTTGTTAAAATTAATTAAACAATGTAAATAATGGAATTACTTAAACAAACTTTAACTATCAAGTACTATAATTTAGCAATACACATGTATAGTTTAGAAAGAATAGTCATGTTGATAGATTGAATACATACAAGTTGTTAAAATTAATTAAACAATGTAAATAATGGAATTACTTAAACAAACTTTAACTATCAAGTACTATAATTTAGCAATACACATGTATAGTTTAGAAAGAATAGTCATGTTGATAGATTGAATACATACAAGTTGTTAAAATTAATTAAACAATGTAAATAATGGAATTACTTAAACAAACTTTAACTATCAAGTACTATAATTTAGNGGTATGATTAAATAAATACAAACAAAGAATTATAGTAACATGAATCATTAGTCAAAAAATAATTCTATATTAGCATTCATCTTATTATCAAATATATTTGATAATGATACATCCTTTAATTCTAAAGCAAAGTCTTTCATCATAAACTCATCAGAAGCTACAACAGGTTTAGTAGACGTTTGTTTAGGAGCTTCAAGAGGTTTAGTAGATGGTAGAGGAACATCTTTAGTTCATTATTTCAACTCTAGGTCAGTAGATTTCTTTTGTATCTTAGTTTTTACTTCATTATATACTGGTAGAATTGATGATGGAAGCACAACATTAATAGATGATAGCTCACAACCCTTCTTAAAGGAAGATATTAAAGATTCCTTGTAGTGAGATATGAAATCATCATAATTACCTATTCTTACCAGATTCTTACCATGATATCCAACTTCTTTTGTTCTTCACTAAAGGTCCTTGGCAGCTCATTTTTCTACTTGATGAAATCCTTCATTTAGTTCTTCATTGAATCAAGTTCCTTTTAGAGTTTAGAGGATTTATTTTGTATTTTCGATTTAGCTCCTTCTAACTCCATAGTCTTCACTATCAATTTCTTCGATTTATTTGCAAGATACATTTGCACTCTAGAACTCATGATGCTCCTTATTTACTTCAATGTAGCTAATTCTTGAGATTCTCTCTTGGAAAATTTTAGCATACATTTAACCTCTTCTTTATATTTGATAAAAGCTTTAGCATATTTTTCTTTTTGATGATATAAAACTATTAAACCCTTGTCTATTACCTTATTTTGTGCCAATGAAACATTAAATACTTGTTTATCATTTCTTAGCATACTATTATAATATTTGGATTTAAAATAATACCTCATCATAGTGTAGTTCATAATCATTAAATCATGTGATAAATCATTATTCATCATGATGGCATGAGTCTTTGAAATCCTAATGATATCCTTATTTACCATGCCTCTAATTACTTATGGAAAGTTGTCTTCATTTATATGTCCAAACTCTTTTCATATAGCTTTATTGTAAAAATTTTTCTTCATAGGACTATTTTTACTGATTTCTTTTTGATGTACAACCTTATTTTCAAAAGTGCGATGTTGCATTATAGCTTGCATTGTGAATGGAGTTAGATAGTCACATTTAAGTTTGCTTCACCTCTCAACCTATACATTAGCAAGTTGCTTTGGTAAAGGTAATTTCATAATAAAGTAAGTTTTTTAGAATAATTTCAAGAATAATGAAGAAACCAATTCCTTGTTTTTATTCTTCACTATCATAGTGACCTTAATAACATTTGCATTGCTGAACACTTTAATAAATGTTAGTAGGAGGTACCCATAAGATGAATGAGAGGTAGAGAAGGTATAGTATTAAAGTACTTGTCCCTTAATTTTCATTTTTAAAGTTGATAACCAATCCACACAACTTTCCTCCTTTACTATGACATATAATAGACATAGTAGTGATTATGAGATAACATTTTTCATATCCTTCATGGCTATGCAACAAGAAATAATTTTGGAAAGAATAGAATATAACATTTTAAGCTATGAAATTAAAATTATCATGGTGGTAGTGATGTACATTTCTTTCCATTCTTTCTCATTGACAAAACATTTCAACAACTAAGGTGATGAGTGGTCAAGGTACCCCTATGCCCAACCATACGAATCACAAAGCGTTTGTGTGTGATCTAGTCAAATTTCGTAGACTCTCTAGTTTCCAGTGCACTAGTATTTTAAGAATTAAACCTTTCCCTAAAGGTCATTCATTGTCTTCCCAATTACACTTGTGATTCACATGGTATGGTTAAGTGTAATCAAGGCATATGATTTTTATTGTTTTATGTTTTATGTTTTATGTTCTTTGGTTCTTAGAGTAGAGAGATGGAATAATTTAATAACTAATTTAATTTTAACCACTTAAGTAGTTTATAACTAATCCTAACTTAAGCATTTGGTCCCACTTTCTGTACATGTCCTAAACCCACATATCCATTGTTGGGTTACTAAGCGTTACGCTACTAGGCACACCAAGCAATAATGCTATTGGGATTACTAAGTGAATGCATGTTTACACTCGAAGCAATTGTACTTATGTATTTAACCTATTTAGGTTATCTTTCTTAATTACTTAATTAGCTTAATTACTAAAAAATTGAATAAATAACTAGAAGCATTAAATGCATGAATAAAACATCTTAAACTATCTAGAATGCTGCAAGGTTTATCAAGAAGCTTGTGTTTATTGCTGCACACACTGTTATGCTCAGGTACAAAAATGCTCGAATAAAGATTTGTACGCTCAATAACTCTTGCTGAAAATACTCAGGATAATATTCTAACTTTTGAATGTAAAAAATTTAAGAGTTCGGCTACTACTATGACTTGAATGCCCATAAACATGGTTGGGAGCTCATATTTATAGTTTTTGCCATAGTACTATGTCGATGGGGCCCTGTAGACATAGCAAATGCTACATCAACACAACCTCGTCGATAGGGCAACACCATGTAAACAGGGCCCCATCAACGAGGCCATGTCAACAGGGGCCCGTTGACGTGACACTTTGACTCTCATCATAAGGCATGAGAAACATGACCCTTTTAATGCAAAACTTATTTTCATCATCCAAAAAGAGAATTGTATGAACCTCTTTTGAATCATGTAAAACCTTCAGGTCTTTCCCACTTGGTAAATGAGCCAACTATTATTATAGGTTTTGACATACTTCTCTACCACTGCATTATCTTTTAACACTGTGAACTTTATAGGTGGTGCAAGGCGTAACCTTTCCAATTCAACATCATGACCCAACTCAACCAACTTTGTGGCTAATGTCAGATCATAATGATGATATTGAATATTGACTTGAGGGGCTAGATATCTAACATATTCCTCCTAGAGAGTAGAAAACAAAAACTTATTTTTTATTGATAATATCGTCATAGTGAATGATCATTACTAAATGAAGTTGTTTTAGTACCTATTTTTTATGTTGAGTTGGTGATTTTACCATGGGGATTTCTATTGCGATTCTTTGATCGTAGTGTTGGTGATGGCAATGGTAATAATGACTTAGTCTGAGTATTTTCTAAAGAGGTTGGGGAAAGTTTTTGAGCATTATGCTTTATATTTAATGACTCTTGTGACTATCCATGTCCTATACCTATGCAAACCATTTAAACAAACAATTATTTTGAAAACTACAAAGAACAAGAATTTTCTTGAAAATGCATTAAACAAATAAAAATCAACATGTGAAACTAATTTTAGCTGTTGCACATGATTTTTGGTCATACACAACTTTATTATAAAGTTCTAAATCAATATTTATTCAACTAAAAAAACATTGAAAATTGTGAAATTATTTATTCTTATTATTCCTTAAAAAAAATCATAGAATTTTGACTACATAATGAATTTTATATACTTACAGGTCAGAAATCAAATGTAGAAGGATAAATCAAGTCACAACAAGCTCATAAGAATAAGATTCCTTTTCTACATTGTGGTATTTGCAATTTTTATGATTTAAACAAATGTATGTATAAATTTCTATTGTTCATTTTTATACTTACCTCTTCATTAAATGTGCAAACTTAACAAAATACCATAAATATGTCATGGTGTTGATGAATTCAATTAGCAAAAACCTTACTTTAATACCATGTTAAGTTTAGTGATGTTTAAATCATCTAATCCAAGGAAATTGGAAATAATTGATGACTAAATTAGCAAGAATCATTTTGAAATTATAACACATCATGGATTCTACAATAGTTGTGGTGTTAAGCAATTGAATCATACTTAATAATTAAAAGTATAAATAATGCTAGATATTATCACACAATGTTGCTTTGATTCTTTGTCTCTTACTACATACATAGGTAGATTAGAAAGAATAGTCATGTTAATAGATTGAATAGACACAATGAGTAGTTAAAATTAATTAAAGGATGTAAATAATGGAATTACTTATAATAAATTTTAACTAACAAGTACTACAATTTATTAACATCATGATGGTATAATACAAATATTTACGATGTTACAAAATTTGAACCTTGTTTGATATGTTTAGCTTAATAAAATATATCAAAACTTTAACATAAACAAGATAACATTGGCCATGCAATAGAGCTGAAATTTCTAATAAATATTCTATAGAAATTGATAAGCCAAAATTGTGTAATAAGAAATAATAAAATATCATCATAGTAAAACAATGAAAGTAAATATTATACAATCTTAATGAATCATTTAAATAATAAATAAATAAATTTTCAAAGGCAAGGATGACTTGTAAGGAATTTTACTTTATGTATCTCTCCTTGTGATGTTATGCTATTAATAACCTAATGCACTATGAAGATCAATATTCAAACAAGTATAATAATTTAAATATGAACACATAAAGTAAAAATTCTATCAATGGTTAAAGATAAAAGATAATCATAACTTATCTATTTCTAGGTAAAGCCAATACCCCATGCAAGATATAAACAAGTATATTTTTAGGAAAAATTAATATATTTCTAGATTAAATAAAGAAAAATTGCACCTATGTTGAAGAGCATAGATAACATATCATTATGATCTTTGTTAGAATTAGAATTAGTCACTCCTCATGAGGAGATCCTAGGAATAAACATGCACAAGAATGAATTAAGCTTCCAAAATCTATTCCCTCCATCATTTTATCAAAAAGTCAATTTAAATACATGTATAAAATAGTTAATTAATCATCCTGTGGGAATAAATCCCTCCCCNAACTTAGAAGAGGGGGGCAGGCGAGGGATGAATAAGTTCCCAAAATCAAACTTAAACAAACAAAGCACACAAACAATTTATGTGGTTTCCCAACTTGAGTACTCCACACTCAGAGGGTAGATCACATGCACACCTCTAGACTTTGTTGCTCTCAAATTGTGGTTGAAGGGTCCACACCCTATATAGTCGTCAAGCCCCGCTCTAGAGTGTTGTACTACAACACTATCCACTCAACCTCGCAAGGTCTCATCAAGCTTAAAAATGTGGTTTCAAGGCTTCCACAACCTTTACAATCTTGAGCTCCATACTAGAGTGTTGTATCGCAACACCAACAACTCAATCTTGTAGGATCCCAACAAGCTCAAGGAACTCAACCCTGAAAGACAACAAGAATAAGAAATACAAGGAATGATTACAACTCAATTTGCTAATCCTTACACAATTAGGTACAACACACTTTACAAAGCCAAAATGATTAGACAATGACGAGCAATAGAGAATTCAATGATTACAAATGACTATACAATGAATACACCAATTCTTGCACATTTCCCAATGCATATGAAATCTTCTTGTAGCTATCGTGTTACTAAATCCTTCTTAAAACTTGTGCAATGACTAGCTAATGATCACTAATAGTTGTGGGAGACATCTTTCTCGTGCCTGAGATGTCTCTTTGAATTTGGCTTGAAATCTAGGAAGATGTATTTGTTTTCTGAAAGATGTCTTTCTGAAGTCTTCATCTTGGAAGATGTCTTTGCTCAATGAAATATGTCTTTCTATATTTGGTCTACATTCTGTAAATACATCTTACTATTTTTGAAGATGCCTTTCTGAAGTTTCTCTGAGTTCATCACAAATCTATCAAGATGGCTACTGCTTCTTAGAGATATCTTTCTTTACTTTCTCTTGCATGATTAGAGATGTCTTTCTTAACTTTCTCTTACATGATGAATGCATCATTCCTTGTTTGCAACTATGATCTTCTATACATTTTAATGATGTCCACTTTGCTTGTACGATATCATGTCCTTGTCCACATTCTTTGGATGTTCATTTGAAGACATGTGAATGACTTCCTCCTTTAAGCTCTAGGATAGTTTGTTCCTTGTCCTCTTTATCCCATCTTAGTTTCCTATGTACATAGTCCTACAAACATAATAACCATACAACCACACAAACAAATTTTGTCTTTATTTTACTTATTTTTTGAGCACAATGAAACATACCAAAAGGCCCACAATCTCACTCTTTTTTGTGGCATTCAAAACTTAAGAAAATGGGTTAGTGATCATACAAATATAGCCATACTTAAGAAAAAGGACAAGGTGTACAAACTTGGATATAAAAGATATAAAAGAGTAATAGAATATGGAAAGTCAAGTATCACTCCTAATCTTGGAAAGATATTGACAATATGTATTTATCAGGTCCATGAATAGGTACCCCAAATTTTGCAAGAGTAGAAAAAACCTTCTAAGTGAAAGAAAACCTTGAAGTGAAGCAAAGGCTTAAGTAACTTGTCTCTAAAATAATAAGTCATTAGTAGTGCAAGGTTCTTGGAATTCAGATAATCTTCATTTTTTTACAACATTGGAAAATATGCATATCATTATCTTGAGGTAATACAACTTCATAATGAAATCCTATAAAGTAATCACATTATTGCTCACAATGTAGTAGGTAATGTGTTGCATCCTCTGCTTAAGGTGTGACTATGAAAATTAAGAGCTGCTCTTTTGAGGTCAAAATAAGGAGTTGCATTTAATTCAATAAGAACCATCAATAGTCAATTTTAAAGATCAAAGCTATGAGTGAGACATGCATATTCTGTTGTTTGCTCAAGGCAATGCAACATTCCAAACCATTGATCAAAGATAAAACATGATGATAAATATACATTCATACACTTCCTAAAATTTTCTCCTAATGTAAGTATGATCACAAAAAAATAGTTAGTAAATACAAAATATCAAAGATAGAGCATGTAGAAATAGGTGTTTTATCAAGTATCACACAAATAAGAAAGCAAGAATATTACAGGTGTTTCCACACATATATCAAGAACTAATTCTAGTTTGTCAACCAAGTGTGAATGTTGAGGAGAAAGTAATTTTTTTTCAAAATATATTAGTATTGATCTTTCATGAGCATATAAAAATCTATAACTTGAAACAAGCCATGCCAAATTTCCAAAATCTACATCTAAGGCAAATTATTGAATGAATAACTCTATCAAAAGCATAGATACCCAAAAATGATAATGGCCTTGCTCATAATATCAACTACTTGCTATATAAAAATAGATACTTGATGCTTAATCTTATGATTGAACGTTAGACAGGTGACCTATTAGTTCAAAATCCATGAGGACTAGCACATAAATTGATACTAAAGACCAAAGATAGATCATCACAAAAAACTAGTCTAATAGAAATAAGAGTAGCAGACATTCTAGTTTCAACCAAAAGAAATCATCAATAAAATATAAAAGCCATGAATTTTTAGATTAAATATAATAGCCATGCATATTTTTTCTTTGAATAAGGCAATACAACCACTTAAAAACAATTGATACTAATAAAGAACTAAATATCCATATATCGTTAAATACCTTTTAAAGTCCTCATATGTACCAAACATAACCATTCATAAAAAATAGCTCAACTTGATAGAGAACTAACTATATAAATCTAATTAATCATTGAAGTTCATATATTCAACACACAATCATTCAAGATTTTGCCATCCCATTAAGTGAAAAATACCTCTTGATGACCTTTCCTTGCTCATTGTGCATTTTGGCTGAAGTCTCCATGGATTCCCCCTACATATGTGCTACTTATCTTGGGCTTTTAAGATCAATGTGAAAAAAATCACAAACACATTATAACTGTAGATCAACATTAAGATTAATTTGTGGAGATCTAGATCTTCAACCATCAATATCGATAGAGATTTATCTCATCTGATAAATGGAAAAAATCATTCCAAAGGCTATGAGCATAGAAATAGATCATCACAAGAATTTTAGATTGCGCAAGATAGGAAATCAAACCAAGGGAAGTTATTACAAGAGCTATTATAAATGTTCACCAAACCAATCAATATCATGAATGAATGAGAGAAATTCTTTAGACACTTATTCCACATTTTTGATCTAAGGCATGGATAACTTAGACTATCCTTATTAACTAGCTAGTAAATAGATAGAAACTTACCTTGACTTACCTTTCTTGCCAATAAATTGAAAAGATTAATGGAGTTTGAGATGAGGTTCCATATCATGAAGTACCTCCTTGTCTTTAGGTTTTCTCTTATTAGATCGTGTATGTGATGTTTCTAATTGTTCATTTTCCTTGTGATAAAACTTTGAATCAATTTTTGCATTATTTTCAAAGCTCCACTTCTCTTTATTCTCTTTTATTGGTACCTACATAATTTCTTGACCAAGCCCCTTTTACCAAGACCAAGAATTAATCTTATGTTGATCATGATAATCTAGAGTTTGTATAAAGCCATAATTTTTGCATATAAAAGTAGTTTCATCCTTATGATCAGAATTATCAGACCTTACTATGCTTGAATTTGAGCTTGGAACTTCAAGTGTTGCTTCCTTTGAATTTTTTGGATAATTTTTGGGAATCTACTCATATTAAATCTTGCTGCAATCCTTGGTACAAGAGGTTAGTGGTTGAATCTCAACTTTTATGTCTAAGATCTCTTCTTTCATTTTAGCATGAATAAAATTTAACTTAGAATGCACTAGTATCTTTGCCTTTGTAATCAAATTATGTAAGAGAAAAAATTCTTCTTTGAATTCATTATACCTCTCATCACACTTACCATGTTATTCAACCATATGTGATGAAGATTCATTAGTAAGCACCATGAAAATGAGATGAGAATCTTTAGGAGAATTGCATGCTTCTTCTTCACTTTTCTCACCATGATCCTAACTTGTATATAAGTTGGTCTTTTTTGATTCCTCATCATTGGATCTATTCTTTGATTGAACTTTGTTATCATTTGGATTACTAGGACATTCAAAAGCCATATGGCCTCTTCCTCCACAAGTCCAACACACTATGAAAGAAAAATCTAGATTAGAAGAATCAAAAAAATTTCTACCTCTTTCTCTACCTTTGAAGAAAGTTGGTCTTTGTTGTTGCTAAGATGTCCCTTTGTTTTTTCTTGTAAGTAATTGTTGTAGTTTCCTTGAGAGAAGAGTAATCTCATCTTCATTACCCTCATCATGCTCATTGACCTCCTTCTCCTTGGAGGCAGTGTTCAAAGTAATAAGTTTTTCTTGAATCACTCCTTCACTTGTGAGATTCATTTAATAGGCAATGAGAGCACTTTGAAGTTCCTCAAATCTTAGAATTGAGAAATCTCTAATTTCCTCCATGGCTATGACCTTAGGCCTAAACTTTGGTTGTAGAGCTTTGATCATTTTGATGACGATGTCACTTTCAAATAAGTCCTTCCCTATTTTTCTAATGGCTACAACAAGACCATTAGCTTTAGAAAATAATCCTCAATTTTCTCACCTTCTTAGATTTTAAGTTTATCATATTCACTTTGCAAAACTAACAATTTCAATTGCTTAAAAATAGAGGTTCCTTCATAAGTAGCTTCTAAAATTTGCCAAAATTTATTTGGCCATTTTACATCCTACTATCCTATTGAATTTAGATTTATTCAATTCACAATATAAATAATTTTTCTTTTGAATCAAACACAAATTATCCTTTTCCTCTTGTGACCATTTGTTGCGAGGATTGATGATGTTGATGGTGTCGTCAATGGGTGGAGTGTAGCCTTCCAAGATTGACTCCTAGACTTTAAATTCCATGGATTCAAAGAACCCTTGCATTCTAGCTTTCCAATAGATGATGTGAAATCCATCAAACATGGGTGGCTTTATGTAAGAAATCCCATCCATTGTTTACTCTTTGAAGTTGATGATGGAAAAAAGAGTACTAGGCTCCAATACCTCTTATGGATTGTTGAACTTAAAAGGGTAAGGAATGAATAAGTTTCCCAAATTAAAACTTAAAGGAAAAAACCACACATGCAAATTTACATGGTTCCCCAACTTGGGTACTCCAAACTCAAAGTGTAGGTCACAGGCACACCTTCAAACTTTATTACTCTTAAATTATGGTTGAAGGGTCCACACCTTGTACAGTTGTCAAACCCCACTCTAGAGTGTTATACCATAGCACCAATCATTTGACCCTGCAAGGTCTCATTAGGCTTGGAAATGAGATTTTAAGGATTCGACAACCTTTACAATCTTGAACTCTACACTGAAGTGTTGTATCGTAGCATCAAAAACTCAATGCTACAGGGTCCCAACAAGCTCAAGTAACTCAAACCCATAGGGTAACAAGAATAAAAAATACAAGGAATGATTACAGTTGAATTTGATGATCCTTGCATAGTTAGGTACAACACACTTTACAAAGCCAAAATGATTAGAAAATGAGAAAAAATAGAGAATTCAATGATTACAAATGATTGTACAATGAATACAATAATGTTTGAACATTTACAAAAGCACATGAAGTCTTCTTATAGCTACCATGTTGCTAAATCCTTCTTAAAACTTATGCAATGACTCGCTAATGGTTACTAACGATTATGGGAGATGTCTTTCTCATGCTTGAGATGTATCCTTGAATTTGGCTTCAAATATGGAAAGACATCTTTGTTTCCTAAAAGACATCTTTCTAAATTCTTCATTCTAGAAGATGTCTTTGCTCAATGAAAGACATATTTCTATATTTGATCTTCATTTTGTAAAGATGTCTTTTCCTCATGAAATATGTCTTTCACTGGGGAAAGGCATCTTGTTGTTTCTAAAGATGTATTTATGAATTTTCTCTAAGTTCATCCTAAATTTTCCAAGACATCTGCTACTTCCCAGAGATGTATTTCTTTACTTTCTCTTGCATAATGAATGGATCATTCCTTATCCACAGTTGCAATCTTTTGTATGCTTTAATGATGTCCATTTTGGTTTTACAATATCAAGTCATTGTCCACATTCTTTGGATGCTCATTTGAAGACATGTGGGTGACCTCCTCCTTTGAGCTCTAGGATAGTTCATTCCTTGTCCTCTTTAGCCCATCTGGATTTCCTATTTACATAGTCCTATGAACACAATTAATCATACAACCATACAAATAACTTTTGTCTTCATTTTACTTAATTTTTTAAGCACAAAAAAAAACACCAAAAGGCCCACAATCTCCCCCTTTTTGGTGATGTTCAAAACTTAAGAAAAGGGGTTAGTGGTCATACAAATATAACCATACTTAAGAAAAAGGATAAGGTGCACAAACTTGGATAGAAAATATATAAAAGAGTAATAGAATATGGAGATTCAAGTATCACACAGAATCCTAGAAAGATATTCGTAGTATGTATTTATTAGGTCTGTGAATAGGTACCCCAAATTTTGCAAGAGTAGAACAAACCTTCTAAGTGAAATGCAACCTTGAAGTGCAGCAAAGGGTTAAGCAACTTGTCTCTAAAATAATAAGTCATTAGTAATGCAAGGTGCTTGGATTTAGATAATCTTCATTTGTATACAACATTAGCAAATGGGCATATCTTTATGGTGAGGTAATACAACTACATAATGGAATCCCATAGAGTAATCATGTTATTGCTCACAACATAGTAGGTAATGTATTACATCCTCCACTTAAGGTATGATTGTGAAAATTGAAAACTACTTTTTTGAGATCAAAATAAGGAGCTACAATTAATTCAATAAGAACCATCAATAGTCAATTTTAAAGATCAAAGTTATGAGTGAGACATGCATATTCCTTTGTTTGTTGAAGGAAATGCAACATCCAAAACCATTGATCAAAGATTAAACATGCTAATAAATATACATTCATACACTTCCTGAAAAGTTAAGAGAGAGAGAAATGAGTGGATAGCACTTGTTGCTTTCTCCTTTTTTTTAGATTCTAAGTGAAATATGTATGATTATTCTTGGTAATTATTATTGTTATTATGGAGTCTACGATCCTAATAGGTTACCCACCCTTGATGACATCACTTATTATTTTGATTAAATTTGATGTGGAGCCTTCATAACAACATGGTGGATCCCAACTGTATTAAAAAAGAAAAGATTCTAGTGATGTCTTAATAATGATCAAACCCTAATGGCATACATGATGCATTTATTTCAGCCCTTTAATAGGATCACCTTAGCATGGTTTTTCATTTTTCACACTCTCTTCTTTCATCATTTTGTTAGGTCTTTTAGAGCTTGGTGTTGGACCAAGGAGTAGATAAGCTTAATAGTGGAGCTTGGTCAAGTTTTACTAATGAGGAGTACATTTCTTTAGTGAATAATTGACTTTGTAAGATCTCTTCTTCAATTTCATTAAGTTTGATATTGCACTAAGGAATAAGATGCTCTTAACTATAGAACTTAATCAAGTTCTATGAACAAGGAGTACTTAACCTTGATGTGTCACTAAACATATAATATTTACTATGTTTTTTCCTAGTTCTACATCAAGTTTATCATCTATGTTATCTACAATTTATTTTTCTATCATTTTACTTATAAGTACAAGGTTGATGTGTCATTGATTTGTAGTTGTTCCTTTTATGGTATCAAAATAAGAAGTGTTAGTTAATTAAATCCTATGATTCTTGGTGTTACACTAGATTTTTTTCTTCATGTGTCCTTTTAGTCTATTTTCTAGTCATATTCTTTTTCCACTATTTGATTCTTTTTGTTAATTCCTATTATAAATATGCATTTTTTGTGATTTTATTAGTAATTAAACTCCTTGTATGATTAGTTAGCTTTTCTATCAAGTGATAAAAAGCTAAAGGAAGCTATGATAGAGTCAAGAGACTCTAAGGTAGAAGCAATGGCCCAAGGTTTAGAGGTGCCTAAACTTATAGTTTGTAGTTTGTCATTTGGTGGATGATGCTTTTAGAGGAATAGATTCTTTGTTAAACTTCCATGGAGATGACAACTTGCAAAGCAAATTTGTAGGGCAAAAAATTCATTATTATGTGGGGGACTATTATCACTTGTGTAAAAAAGATATCATCTAAGAGTATGAGTATGTTCAAGGCTATCATAGTGTAGAACATTCTCAAGAACATTGGTTTGTCGAGACTATAGATTGATTAAATAAGATTTATGATTTACTATCCAAAGTTCATGGAAGAATTAAACTAAGTATAGCTTATTTAGCCTTAGAGATGGATTACTTGAAGAATCATGTGACACTATGATTTGTGTGGATATAAATTTCATATCCTAACACATCGGAAACTTTTCTAATGTCATTACTACTACAAATAGTTCTTTCTATATTACTATGTAGTTGCATTAGGATGAATTAAAACTTTTACTAATATATGCTATTACATATGGTTTTCCATCCTTATCTATGTCCTAATATAACTCACATGACATATCAAGATGTGTCTATTATAATATGGAAAGACTTTTTCTAATTGGATTCCTAAAATATAGGTACTCCTAGTAAGGCCTCCTTAAGAGTTTTAAAAGCCTTTGTGCATTTTGTTATTCACATGTAATAACTTATTTAGTAGAGTTTCAATTTTACTAAAGTTAGTTATAAATCTTTTTTAGTAACCTACATGCCCTAAGAATGATCTAAACTCTTTAACTTGGGTTAGCTCTTTTAGTTATTCTATGCTTTTAACCTTATCTGGGTCTACCTCTATTTCTCATTTAGATATGTTATGTCCTTGTACTACTTCTTCCTTAATCATAACAAAGCTTCTACTTCAACTCAATTTAAGTTATTTTTCTTGACACATTTGAAGCACAAATTCTAATTTAATAAGTGCATCTTGGAAAATTTCCCCAAATGTAGAAATGTCATTCATAAATACTTCTATAAATTTTTTGATCAAATCATGAAAAATGCTATAGACAAGTCTTTAAAAGATAGCAGTGGCAGTACAAAGTCTAAAGAGCATAACCTTATAAGAAAACATTCTCCAATGATGAGTGAAAGTGGTTTTATGTTGGTCTTTCAAGACTATAGATATTTAATTGTATCCACTATACCCATCTAAAAATCTATAGAATTCCTTTCCAAGTATTTTTTCTAGTATTTAATCTATGAAAGACAATGAAAAGTGGTCTTTATAAGTTCCTACATCTAACATTATATCCTTTAGACATGTCCTTCATTTGATTCCTTTCATAGGTACCATAGTTAATAGGCTAACCCATTTTGAATCACAAAGAGGAAAAATAAACCCAAATTCCAATAATTTTTCTATTTCTTATTTTATGACCTCTTGTATCATGTGATTACTTTGTCTTTGTTTCTACTAAATTGGTTTAATATATTCATTAGTATAAAACCTATGTTGACAAATAAAAGTAGGTATATCTTCTAGATCTAGGTGTGTCCAAGAAAATTCTCTTATATTTTTTCTAAGATTATCTTAAGTTTTCTAATATGCTTGTTGGTTAAATTCTTATTAACTATTACTAGTTTATGTTATTATATCATAATATACTCTAAGTAATAATGTATCTTTGGTAAGTCAATATCCTGATGAGTCCCTATATTCTTATCATTAACTTATTATATTTCCTTAGAAATCTTTTCTTCTTGTTTAATAAATATGATCATAATCATTTTGCTACTTGGTTCTAGCTTTTCTAACTTATCAGGAAATATATGAACCTCTTTTTTTTCTAGATCCTCTATACTAATTTCTATAAAAATTAATCTTGTATAAATTACTGAGTTTGTATCTACCATCTAAGGTTGAGCTAATATAATATCTTCGAATAGTGCTAGAAAAGTTAGTTTTCATAACTATGAGATCTATGATGTATTAAAACCCTTGGATGTTTATTATAATATTTTTATAAAATCCCTAATGTTTTAACTATTGATTGATTTTCCATGATTATTTTGTTATGATAAGGTAACAATGGTGGACTATCTAGCCTTTCATAGCCTTTTGAGGTAATGATACTAATGCTAAGTCATAGGCCTTAATCCTATAAAATTTTGATCTTTAATTAGAACATCTATAATTAGTGTTCTAGGATCATCATACTTTAGTATATTCTACCTAAATAAATTTACTCATTATCCAAGATACTATATCAGCTTCATTTTTTATTGGCTACACTAATGTATGGTTGTTTGTATAGTGTTATAGATACTATTGTTTTACTTTTCAAAGGAAAGGGAATTGGCTATTGAATCTTATTTTTGAAACATTCTAAACTATATAAATTATCTTATAATAATTTTACACCTATATTATTGATACATTATTTATTTTTAGCAAGATTATATTTACTCTTTAAAGGTAATTTCCTTTGATCCTCCTTTTTCTTTGAAATACTTTGCCTTAAAGTACTTAGACTCAAATATCTATTCTTTCAATTAGTATTTCTATACTATTTTCTCCTCATTTTTGTTATTTTTTAAAATAATATTTAAGTGGCTTATAGTTTTAAAATATTTTCTAACTCCTAGGTTGTAGTTTATAAGGTTGTTTCTTGGTTTTTTTAGCTCAACCTTATTCACATCTATTAGAACATGAATTAATGTTCTTTGCCCTTTGTTCTGTTATTTTGCAAGGTTGGGTGGGTAGCTAGGAGTTCATGTGATTCGTAACCATCCACATCTTAGAGTTTTGACTCATAAGATGAGTCCTAATTAATTTTCAACTCATCAAGGGAAAAATGCTCCTCCTATGATTAGTGGGAGTCAAATTCCAACATCAGAGAATTTAAGAGCAAGTGGAGCTAGCATTAAGCTAAGATGATAGTACTGCAGAAGTTGTATCTACATTGGACAAGGTACATTGAGCTCATGTGATCTGCATGAGCCCATAGCTCAGAGTTCCTTCATCATGCTACTCACAACCACTTGTAATTTAATTGAAAATAGAAAAATAAACTGATTAGTATGAACTCCTATGGCTCACACCCATATCATAGTCATTTTGAATCTTTTCCACCTAGTTCAATGATTCAACCATTTGGATTTGAATGCTTGACTATTGAGAATGGTTGAGTAAGACTACTAATCGTAGTAGCTCATAATAGTTAACTAAATTAGAGATTCTTTTTAGACAAGGAGTTGCAACCTAGCTGCTACCTGCACCCAGCTATAATCATTAGCTGAAAGCTATTTTAACCATCAACTAGAGCTATTTTCATAGCGGTTTGAAGTAGAACTACAAGAGGAATTCTAGATATATATGAAGAGAGAGATAAAAAAAAGATATATAGATACACAAAGAATAGGAGATAGATATTCATAGAATTTGTAGATCTAAGATTGAAGTTATTCATGATTTTTGTAATGAGAATTATTTCTTGATATTAATAATTAAATGATAATGTATGTATTCCTATTAGAGTGAATTAATGTTAAGTATTCCTCATCATAATTCTTGCACCTTACCCTTACATAACCCATGGTCCTCCTTTTGATTAACTTCCACATTCTACAGCACAAGCACTATGAGACAAGAACTATAACATTTGGGTGCCATTATCAAGGATCATGGGTTATGGTGATATCTTCTAGATTTAATTTTTTTTTGATTTTTTCTTTCTATTAATATTTTAATCATTTCTATGGATTTGAATTGGTCTATAAATTTGTATTTATTACAATTTCAAGTAATGTTGATTGATGTGTTGATGTTTCTTATTGATTTGGAGATACTAATAATTAATGAAGCACTTGTTCAAACTTAGCTGTTTTTATAGTAGACTTAGATTTTGTTAATTCTTTTCTTTTGTCTTCTCTTTAATTATTTTTTATAGGTTTATGGTTTGGATTTGTGAGAGAGATTAAAGATTTGTACATGATACTATTTCTTCCTCATAAGTATCAAAGAAAAGAAATAAGAAAATTTCAGTGTCATCAAAAGAATCATCTTCATCACAAAATTTCAAAGGTCAAAAGGGCCAAAGTTCATTCTATCAAGAAGTATCACTAATCTTTTGGGTAGATCCACAAATTTCTGTAAGTATAGGCACTAGGATTCTAGTGGTAGATAGAATTAATATTCTAATTACTATTACTACAAGTTGGAGTCAGTTTTTAGCCCTATTTTCTAATGCTACTAAGCCCAATCAAGTATTTATGATTGTTGGTATGCCTACTAAATTTGGATTTGGTATATCAGTTTTCAATTCTAAAGGTCAATTAGGTTCTGCTACATCAACACAATCAACCTTTTCCTTATGCACATAAATGAATGATCCATCTTCTTATCCTAAATTTGTTCCTTCACAAGTTCATGCTATGTATTATGATAATACTCCTAATAATCCATCTAATATTTTTCATCAACAATAATTATATCAATAGGATTTACAAGTTAATCATTAGACATTGTTTAATGTGTTGACACAAGCTGCCCAACATACATGCTTACCATTGCCTAATCAACTAATTTTTCACACTCTTCATGTTTCAACCCAAGTACTTAACACATCAAATATTTCTTTAATAGTTTCTCAATTGGGAGAACCTACCATAGATATGAACTATTCTAATGTAGCTCAAATTCATCAATCAATAGCATAACCTATCATTCCTTTTACCTCATAATTTGTTTTTATGTTGGGTCACATAATTGTTCAACCACCAATGTCATATCAAACTAAATTTATGCAAGTACCCCAAAAATACTATTCTAATATCTAATAATTAATGAATACTCCTCAAAATGTCCAATCAATATTCAATGTGTAGACTTCCCAAACATAATCAATGCCTTAAAAATAAATTCCACATCAAGGATTACACAAAATACCACACCCATTATCTCATCATTTAGTACCTCTAGGTACTCAATTTAATCAATTTTTAAAATTTTAGAATCAAGTTACTTATCAAGAAATGCCTAATCAACTTTCATTAAAAGATTTAATGGGGAGAAAATCAATAGCTACTCTCTTATCCCTTTTGTTTCCTACTGGTCAAGATGTTGAGATTAAAAACTTATCGACATTTCCTCAATTCTATGATACAGATGATTAAGATCCATATCATCATATTCAAGCCTTTGAAACATTGATAGCTACATGTGGTAATAACTTTACAGAATATACTAAGAGGACTTACATTTAGAGATCATGCATTATCGTGGTATAGGCCATTAACAAAATATTCCATCTAGTCTTTGGAAGGTTTTAAGAATGAATTTTTGAATCAGTTTTTATCTTCTATGAAAATACACCAATATAAGAAACAACTTTCAAGATTCCAACAAAAAGAAAATGAAACTTATAAATAGGCTTGGAAGCATTTTAGAAACATTAGGATAAGGATCCTTAATCATGTTTTTTCTGGAATATTAGTCATTAGGATTTTTTCTTGACATTTTAACATTTGTTACATGATAGAGTATTGATTTTTCTTGTGGTGGTATAACTCTAAGAATGACACCAAAGGCAATGTTTGATGCATTAGATCAAATAGTAAACCAAAGCAAAAGTTGGGCTATTAATAAAAAATAATAATATTCTTTGAAACAAAAATTGAAGACATTAATAATAAATTATCATCCTTATCTATGTCATCTAATATTAGTATGTAGGATCAATCATTCCAGTATCCACAACAAGCATTGCTAGTTCGTAAGAATGAGGGAATTCACAACACTAACCAACCATAGGCTATAAGTATGGATTTTCCTTATGCTTCAGTAATTTGTAAAGAGATTGATCACACTGCTCATGATCATTCCATTTTACCTTTTATTAAAGAATAAGAAAATATTATAGGTAATCAAGGTGGATAGGGGAGGAGTGCAACTTCACAAGTTAGGGGACGTAATCCCAATTAAACAAAAAATTTCTAATCATGTCCTCCATTTCAGTCCAATTATCCAAATTTTAATAATAACTTTAATCATTCTTGGAGGCCTAATCAAAACCATGAGTATTAACAACAAATATTATCCCAAAATGAAAACTTGCAACATACTTTACAGTAACAAAATGATCACATAATTAAGCTTATTTAAGCCTTATAGCCTAAGGACACACTAACAACACAAGTGAAATGAAATCCTAAGTATCAAGGAAGACAAGAACTACATATGATTTCATCATCCAATACTGATCAATGTCTTGCAGTGACTCAAAGTGGTAGAGTGGTAGATCTTGAAACTCCTTATCATAGGATTGTTGAGAATACGGAATTACAAGAGAAATCTAAAATAATTTTTCCAAAGGAACTTTATATGAAGGAAGCACTTGATCCAAAGATTACTTTAGAGGAATCCATTAATTCCTCTTCTCCATAGGTATGTTTTGCTCATAGATTGGAATCAAATGAGGTTGATGACAAGCAACTTGAAAACCTTTTTAAAGATGTCACTTTACATGTTCCATTATTAAGAGCTATTGAAGATATCTCCCAATATGCTAAATATCTTATAGATTTCTATTCTATGATAAAGAAATTAAAATACCTAAGCATGTTAGCCTTGCTAAAAATATTACAGATATTTTGAAGGCTAGGATGCCTCTAGTAGTTCTACAATTGCTTGTATGATTCGTAATAGAAAATTTCATCATGCATTGGTGGATCTTGGACTAGTATAAATATTATGCCATTTTAGATTTATTAATCATTGGGTTATGATCATATTAGACCTACTAATATTATTATTTCTTTAGTTGATGGATCTACTATTTATCCAAAAGGTATTTTTAAGGATATATTGGTTTAGGTAGACAAAGCTTTATACCCTACTAATTTCATTGTGTTAGATTATTATATATCTTCATAGAATAATGTTTATGCTTTAATTTTAGGTAGTCCTATGTTGGTAACTATGGATGTGGTTATTTATATAAAAACTAGAATGATTACTTTAACATTTGCAAATATGAATATTTCACTCAATCTATATAACCTAGATAACCAATTTAAATTTGGTGAGCTTGATATGGTCAATGCTATAGTAGCAAACATGATTATTTAGAATTATGTGACTGGGACAAGGCTTATCAAGTTCTACCATTGGAAGACTACAAAGAGATAACTAGGAATGATCAAAGATACATTTTATGTACCCAAGTGGAAGATGCTTTGGATGGTGAGGAGTCGTTTAAATTAGAGAATTGTTCTTCTATTGCAAGTGGTGAGGAAGCAGCTTTATTTAAAGGAACTTCCTTCTCACTTGAAATATATTTATGTTAGAAATAATAAATCCTTGATTATTACTTCAACATTAACTATTAATCAAGAAAAAATATTGCTACATTTTCTAACAAATTCTCTTAAAACTTTTGATTGATCACCTTTGGATCTTAAGTAGAGAATTTCTCCATTCATCATTTAGCATCATATCCATTTGGAGGCTGAGGCTAGACCATAATAAAAACCATATAGGAGGCTAAAGCTATCTTTGAAACAAGTGGTAAAAGATGAACTTTTGAAATTGTGTAAGGCAAGTATTATTTATTTGATTTTTGATTCTAAGTGGGTTAGTCTTATTACGATTGTGCCTAAAAAGCCTAGTAAGTGGTGTGTTTGCATTAATTTTAACAATTGAATAAATGAACAAGGATCAATTTTCACTTCCATATTTATATCAACTTTTAGAAAAACTTCAAGGTGATGAATTTTATGCTTTTCTTAATGATTTTAGCAAGTATAATAAGATCTCAATTGTCCAAAAAGCTCAACATAAGACAACCTTTACCACACCATGTGAAACTTTTACATTTAAGTGTATGCCCTTTTGGTTGTGTAATGATCCTACTAAATTTCAAAGGGCTATGACATCTATTTTACTAATATGATTGATTCTTTTCTTGAGGTTTTCATGGAATGAATTAGTCAAATATGATGTCTTATGTAGGTGTATTGATAAGGGTTTGAGGTTATCTTGGGAAAAGTATCATTTCGTGGTCTTTTCTAGTGTTGTGTAAAGTCAAATTGTGAGTAAAAATGGAATTTTTGTAAATCCTTAAAAAAATAAAATTTATTTTTAATCTTACTCCTACTATTAATGTGAAAGGTTTATGTACATTTCTAGGACATGCTAGTTTTTATAGACAGTTCATCAAAGATTTTTCATTGACTACTTAACCATTGATAAAATTGTTACAAAAAGATTTTATTTTTAAATGGATTGAACATTTCCAAAATGCATTTGAAACTTTAAAATTAAAGATTTCTTCAGCACCAATATTACAGGGACTAGATTGGAGCATAGATTTTGAGCTTATGGAAGATGCCTCAAATTTTGTGATTGGAACCATATTGGATCACCATAAAGATACTATTCCATATGTTATTTATTATATTTCTAAGACATTGACCCCCACTCAAATTAATTGTGCTACTACTTAAAAAAAGATGTTAGTAGTTGTTTATAGTTTAGATAAATTTCATCATTATTTAATTAGTTTTCATACAATAGTATTTACTAATCATGCTACTATTAAATATTTGCATAATAAACAAATTGAAAGTCCAAGACTAATTCATTGGTGTATTTTATTGTAAGAGTTTGATTTGGTGATTCATGATAAGAAGGGATCTAAAAATTTAGTGGTAGATCATTTATCCAGATTGGTGCATAATGTAGATTTGGAGACATCTCATACATTTAATGATTCATTTCCAAATGAGAAATTATTTGCTTGTTGGGCTAAGGTTGTTATTCCTAAGGTTCCAAATCCTTGGTATGCGAATATTGCTAATTATTTAGTTGTATGCAAAATACCAAAGCCTTGGACTAAAGGACAAAAATAAGCATTCATCATTAAGGAAAAATGGTTCATTTGGGAGGATCCATTCATGTATAATATTTGCAAAGATATTATCATCCAACAATGTCTACTAAAATAAGAATAATAAGAGGCAATTATTTTCAACCATGATGGAGTGTGTGAAGGTCACTTTGTAGGTAAGAAGACATCATACAAAATTCTTCATACTAGATTTTGCTGGCCTACTTTGTTTAAAGATACTCATGAATATTTTAAGAGATCTAATCAATGTCAATGAATGAAAGGACTCACAATATGACAAGACATGTCACTGTAGTCTATCTCAGTGAAGTGTGAGCCCTTTGATTGTTGGGGAATTGATTTAATGGGCCCTTTTCCTTCAAGCAACTCTTGAAAGTATATTTTAGTTTCAATTGATTATGTTAGCAAATGGATCTTAGCAAAAGAAACTAGGCATGATGATGCTAAAAATAGTAGCTAGGTTTTTATACAAAGACTTAAGTCCATGCTTAGGCACCCACAACTCCTAATTCGTGAGTAGGGCACACATTTTATTACTAATATCATTGAGAAATTATTACACAAAATGGGAATTACACAATGTATTACTACTCCCTATCATCCTCAATCAAACGATTTAGTTGAAAGTATGAATAAGAAAATCAAAAATATTTTTTTTGGAAAGTTGTAAGGAAGAATAGAAAAAATTGGTCTTATCGATTGTTGAATGCATTATGGGCTATTCATACATCATATAAGTCATTTCTTGGCTTTACTCTATATGAACTAGTGTTCAGTAACCAATGCATTCTTTCTTCTTCAATACAAAATAAGTCCTTTCAAATGCAACATCAATTGGCAATGAACATGAACTCATGTCTCTCTACCCAATTGTTAGCTTTGAACCATTTAGATGAAGATTAAATGCACGCTTTAGATAGGTAATGTTTATATAAAAAATAGATGAAAATGTGACATGATAAGGATATCATGAGGAAGCTATTATTAGAAGATGATTTAGTGTTATTATTTAACATTATCCTTAAAGATTTTTCTAGGAAATTAGTATCGAAATGAGAGGTACCTTTTAGGGCTATTAAGATCTTAGGTAATGGAACTATTGATATTTCGAGGCTAGGTAGTTAGTAATCATGACCTAAATTGATCTTGTTTTGATGTAATAAGCTAATTGGACCTTTCAAAATCTTGAAAATTTAAATTTATTTCTGAATCCTAAGACCATTTCAAATGCATAGTGCTTGTTGAGACAATTCCAATAGTACAAATTTTGTTTTGATCAGACTTACAATTTAAGAAGTATCATTGTTTAAAGTTTCTCATTATGTGTGCATTAAAATAATATTAAATTGTTAAATAATTTTTTTAAAAAAATGTCAAAATTTTAGGGTTAGGAATCAACCTAGAATTACTGTTTACCCATACCAAATCCCCACCCTATCATTGGTTAATCTAACATGTCAATTGCTAAGGCAAGGGAATAAAATAATAATAAAAAATAAAAAAAATTAAGTGGAAGGTTGTGGGATCAAATCCCAACGTCCCAAATTTTTTTAAATATATATATATATTTGTATTTAAAAATAATATAAAAAAAATTTTACAGGCTGCATGATGAGACGCGATTCGCATAGGTTGTGATATCGCGTCCGCCGCGATATCACATCTTTCCTACGATATCGCGTACGCGATATCACAGTCCGCCGCCATATCTATAAATAAGATGCGGATCTCCCTTGTTTGGGGATACCAATTTTAGAGTAGCAAAGCTCTGGCAGTTTGATCCCTCTAGAGTTAGATTTTTTCCGGTGTCTGCCCGTAGTGTGGTGAATGTAATTGTACAGTGTCTTTATTCGAGTGTGCCGTACTTGGACATGCACATGACTGGAAATAAAGATCGAGATTACTTAATCATTGCAGCATTCACTTTTTTATTTATTTAATTTTTTATTTATTTAATGTTATTTACTTTTTTCTCTCTCTCACCCTTAAACTCATAGAACACGGAACGAGTACGACTTGATTACAAGCATTTAAGTGTGACTACTTGGTAGCCCAGTGGCATATCTAAGATCTACGCTTGGTAACCCAGTGGCATATTTGGGATCTGTGCTTGGTAATCTGAGTGGCATACCTAGGATCTACACTTGGTAGTCCCAGTGGTAGTCATGCATGAGGTCCAAGATGTGTACGGTTGATCAAGGAATTGATTGCTCATTGCACTTAGGCTAGATTGGATTTTCTTACTCTTTTCCTCCTAGCTTAGCTTAGTTAAATATTATTTTCCACTGCCTTCAGGAGTAGCATAGATTATGAACACATCATACACCTCATCTAGACTAAACCATACGTGACAAATATACAATACTAGTCCAGGTGGGAAGACAACGAATTGCGACCTAAGGATAATTGTCTACTAGTTTGTCCGCAGAGTTTGACCGGATCGTGTGTGTGACGCTCGTTTTGTATGGTTGAGTGTAGGGCTACCTCGCCACTCATCATTGGCATCGTTGCTGAGGATGGTGCTAGTTATCTAGATTAGTTATATCATACAAGGTCACTGTAAAGGACTTCACGATATATATCTTAAAAAGAAGTAATTATAAAAAGTCACATAAATTCACACACAACAATGCCTCTCCTACAAGATGATAATAAAGCGAAACTTAGTGAGGAAGTTCATTGGAGGACCAATGAGCTATATGATGATGAAGATTGGAGTATACAACCTGAAGTGGGAGTTTCCTATAAGAATGAACAAAAACAACATCATCACAACACACGAAGACATAACTTACCCAATGACGATAAACCCCCACTGGCCACTACAAGCTTAACGCAAATACAAGAGGCTGTTCGAATCTCACGTAGGCATCGTAAAGAGAGCCTTCTACCCAGGCTCGATTTAAATAACTTTCCCAAATTTTCAGGAGGCTATGACTTAGATCCGCATCAACATTTACTAGCCTTCTACGATGCCTGCACATGGAATAACATTGATAACAGTTGGCAAAAACTTAAGCTCTTTCCTATGACACTCGTTGACCAAGCTAAAGTATGGTATAGATTGTTAAAACCAAATTCAATACGACGCTGGTCAACAATGGTAGAGGTCTTTAACGAAAAATATCAAACCTACACAAGAGTATCAGGCTTGAGGAAACACATCCAAGAGTGGAAACAAGCAAAACATGAACCCTTGGACATGGCCTTAGAAAGATATTATGCACCGTTAAACAACTGTCCAGGCCATGGGTTTTCCAAGGAAAGGCTAATGTATCATATTATTGATGGGCTACATAATGAAACAAGAGAGACCTTAGGAACGTATGCCCAAGGTCAACTATACAACCTATGAACCCATCAAATCCAAGAGCTTATTAAGCGGGTAGCAAAAGAAGAAGGAGAATTAGCTAGATGGGAGAGTGCTGAAAAACATCAACGAGACCCAATTATTAACTCAACAAAGGTCCATGATCATAAAAAGGAGAAATCAACAAATCTCAAGGTGGAAACATCATCTTTGCCAATACAACAATCATTAGAAGAAGCTGAGGCAAAGATTAATAAGATGTTGGAATGGATGAATCAAAAGTGTGGAGAATATATCAACATCATTGGAGATAGATTTTTGACAACCCAAGAAGTAGGACAAAACAATAGACAATCGGAAAGAAATAATGAAGGAAATAAGTGCTCAACTACCAATCATACATATGAATGCAACATATGCCTGTACGATCACCCCAAGGGCCAATGCTCAATATTGTTACATCTACATGAGCATTGGGGAAACACGTTACATCCAAAGTTCGTACAGAGATACTGTGTTCGATCATAGTGGCAACAATCCTAGTCGTGGGGGAATCTACCCTGAGACTGGAGGCATCCTTCATACCATCCGAATCTAAATGCTTATCATGTTCAACACCCTATTTCTTCAACTGGGCCAACATACTCTATCTCACCACAATACCATTCTCCACAATACAATCAGTCCATACCTCCAACACAACCACCACCTTGCACACCTTACATTCCTCTTAACTTTCAACATTCTTATCCTTTCCCTCCTTCCACAATGCCACCAACTATTCCTAAGGTGTTTGTGCCACAACAACAACCCACGAACAACACTTGTGCTACTACTATCAATAGTAGTGAGAAACCTCAGCAACATCAAAAGCATGCTTTCTTTAAACATGGTCGTAGGAAGGAACAACACAATTCAGAGGCCACTTCACCTTCCAACTCAGCACAAGTCGAACAATGTGGTGCACCCTTACCTTTGAACCCAACGCCTCATGTAACTTCATCAGGGCCACCAACTAACACTCCAACAACAATACGACCCAATGAACACAACCATGGGAGGCATCAGCCCAATCCTTCCATACCATCTAATGGTCCTAAATATTATAGTGGGTCAACTCATTATCTGGGAACTACATCGTATGAATTGCCCCACTATGCTTATTATGAAGTGTGTGAAATCCAAGGGGATAAGTATGGACCAATTTCAATATTTCCAACATGCAAGGATCCTTATTTCCCATTTATTAATCCTTTCCATATTCAACTGTTTAGTTATGGGGGTCCCCCATTTCAATAGCAAGTAGGATTAATAAATATTTTTCATTTTCTTTAATTTTACAAATTTTTGTTTTCCAATTTTTCATTTTTCAACTTTTTGTTTTATCTTTTTATCTTTTTGTGTGTTTGTGTGTTTGTCTTTTTCCATTTTTGTAAGTAATCTCATCTATGAATAAAACACTCATGTGGATCATTGGTTGAGGTGTGTTCTATGTTATTAAGTCATGAGTGGTCAATTATTTGGAACACTAAGCCCATTACACCCACTCATCCACTCTATAAATAAAGAGGTTCTGTTCAAGGGTACAATGATATTCTTGAAATTTCTAAAAACTTAAAATTAATTTTGTGTTCATTGTACCTAGAATGAAGAAGGATGGACCAAGAGGGAATGATTAGGGTGTGACATCAAGGGGACTTATGGATTCTCTTTGGTGACATCCGTGGGAGTTATCATGCAATATGGTTGTACTAAGATCCTTGTAGATCTAATGAAAAATGGGAGTAGAGTAATCAAAAGGGCACTCAAAAATCAAAAGCTATTCTAGGGAGTTCCACTGGAAATACATGCACCCATGCCTAAAGGTTGGTGGCTTCTCTGGATTCAGTAAAGTGAAAAAAGGAAAATAAGAAGAAAAGAAAAAGAAGTTCCATAAAACAAAAATCACTCCTCCCTTGTACTAAATGCCAAGTGATCGTATGCCTTGTTGTTATGGTACTCTCATAGTTGTTCACCATGGGATGACACAATGCGATGTCACTGATTAGAAGGATGGACTTGGTCCTGATCTTGGAACGATGGGTTAATGACACCTTAATCATGCTTTTCACACAGGATTCATTGTATCCTGGGTCAGTTACCTCATGTCCCAATCTTTACGATCCTTTTCTATACTTCGCCTCATCTCACTGTTCGTGTAATTGTAGCTCGTGTCCCGTGTAGCATAGAATTTTCATCTCATTTCGATGATATTTACACGTGTGTGTTTTGTGGAGTTAGTGTAGATTACATTTAACCCTTCTAGTGCCCACAGACACTTTAAGTGTGGTTACGCAAGGGCATAATAGGTTGAAACATGCTTTAGGGAGGATCCACTTATGTAATTTTTTGTAATCTTCCCTAATTCTCTAGCTCACCACACAATTTCTTACCCTCACCTTAATTTTTCATTATTTTCTTTCCCTTTTATTATCCCTCAAAATTTTAACGTTCCAATGTACCATTACATTCCCTTTTCTTCATAACCGCCAAATTTTTAATTGCTAAATTCACATCATTATCATTACGGGTGCCTCTCGAATTAATAAAATTACCCTAGGATATCCTCATGCTTGCCCATGTTCTCATTTTACACCATTAATTTCAAGAAAATAATTAAAAATTCAGTATTTTTCATGTGTCCCACATCACTGGGGACGAGATATCGCGTACGCGATATCGCATCCCATGTGATATCGCATACACGATGTACCTCACGCGATATCGCGTCCTATTTATCTATAAATAGGAATCCCCACCACAACACTTAGCATCATTTTGCCATTTACGCGGGGGGAATTTTTGAAATTTTTCTCTACGACTTGCGATTGCGTGACCCTCGCTTTTCCACTCATATCTCATGCACTGGTGCTCTGATTTTAATTTCGTTTGAACCTGCTTGAACCCGGAGTGTTCAATTTAGTCGTGGGGGAGAGACACTTGCCGAAAAGTGCCTAACTTTTTTTGACATTTGTCATTGCCCAAAGGACATCAATTAGGGTAATTAATACTAAAACATAGAAGAATGGTGCCAAAAATCATATGACCTTAGGTACACTGGGAGATTAAAATGAAATCCACCTAAGTCATAGGACCCATTATTATAATTTTCGAGCACAATCACACAATAACATAAGATCTTTAATTAAAGGCATGTAGTAAGGTATAACTTGACTTTGAAAACAACCTTACTAACTTTTGGCTCATGTGATTGCAGATGGCCTTGAAACGTGCACAGAAAGGGGGTCCTGTTCAAGGTGGAGTAAGACAACCTCGGAAGAGGTGCAATCATTCAGCATCCATCAAGAAGAACCTCCTACAAGACGGTTCAGGTAGGAAGAAATAGGAGCTACTGCTACGCCTGAACTGGGACAACAACTCACGTTGCCCCCAGAATGTGTTCAGGCTATCCATACGAAGTCCACAGTTGCTGCGGTGATCGTGGAGCTTAACATCGAACCTTTTGTAGAGTTTGCTCTTGAGGCTGTTAGGGATCACCTTAAAGGATCTCCCTTATGGCCTATCCTCTCTGAGTGCGGTGCCTAGTACTTGGGTGAAACATACCTGTTATGGCACAATAAGGAGCAAGGAACCATGGTTAACATTTGTGGTGTGACAGTAGACTTTTTTGCGCAGGAAATTTTGGAAGTGTTAAACCTTCTAAATTCAGGCCCCCATGTTGCTTGATTATCTACCCAATCAGACCCTGATGTGTGAAAGGATTAGTTAGAGAAGGCTTATGGAAGAGATAAAAGTTTTGGAGAATTGACGACAGAAGAGCAGGTTTATTTCAAAATTGGAACCTATCACCTCTTCCCCACAAAAGGTTTGAAAAGAATATCTACGTATGTGGCAAGAGGATGTGCAGTGTTGATGGGAAAGGTTAACGCTAACCTTCCCCATCTATATTTGACAGAGATCCTAAGGCGATTTGAAGAACGGAAGTCAAGGAAGATGGCACTGCCTTTTCCCTGCCTTATCAGAAAACTATGCTGACGGGCTGGTATTCGGGGATACACAAATGATGTTCTCCGAAAGGCCCAGAATGCTTCTTATGTTGAGTTATTAAAGGCACTAGCTCCAAGAAAGAGCACTGGCGAAGAGCTGGGACCAGATAAAGTAGAAGAACAGATGACTGGATCACCTGCAACTCAACTTGCAGGACCCAGTCAACCTCCAGCCATAGGTCCCAGCCAACAACAAGAAGCAGGACCCAACATAGGCCAAGATCAGCTGCCACAGCCACAAGACTACAGACCGTCGATGAGCCATTTTAGGGCCATCGTCGAGATGGTTAGTTGGGGAAGTCATGATGATGCAAACCTCTTCGACGTCATCGATGATGCCGACTAGCCTACTATTTCATTAGATCATACAAGGGGTGAATTATCAATTCAAATAGGAGGAGGGGAAAGCAGATGGTCACAACAGATCTCTGGAAACGTGGCATCTTTTCAAGTGCAGTTAGAGACTGGTGAAGGGGCCACTATGGTGGTCATGAAACACCAGGATGCCATGGAAGCTGTTGAAGTGGTCGCTGACCATATCAAAGAATCTTTCAATGTACCTGTTGTGCCACCGGTAGATCTTTCAGGAGCACGGGATGCTCAAACTCTTGCCAGAATCTCAATGACTCCTGTGGAACATGAGGATGCACTGGACAGATTGCTTCAAACAAGACAAGTTTTAACGTCTTTGTTTGACATCTCCCAAGATGTAATAGCAATTCAATCAGACCTCATTTCCACAAAGGAAAATTTGGTCATATTTGAAGTAAGGGCAGAGCATGCTGAAGCTAAAGTGCAGAAACTACAAGAGTAGCTCATAGCCTTACAAGCAGCACAACAGGATCCTTTGCAATTTGTTCCCACAAACCAGTTGGAAAATTTTAGGACTGAGCAATTAACAAAGCTAATTGCAGAAAATAAGAAGGTGGTAGAAGAAAATGAGAAGGCCACTTGGGATGCCTCAGCCGTACAAGCGCAAATCCATGCGCATCTTAAGGCACTCAAGGCCTTAAAAGAAGAGAATAAGCAGTTGGTTGCAGATAACCTTTAGTTGACTTCTATGGAGAAAAAAAAGAATGTTCTTGATGAACACTTTCATAAATTACAAGAACAGTTCATTCGGGTCAACTAAGATGTAAGCTGTTTAGCTAGAGAAAATCGAACCCTCTCAATGGAGGAGGTATGCGCTATTCATTAAAAATCAGCCATCAAGATAAGCACATGGCAGAATGAGGCTAAACGACATGAGAAGCTGAAGGAGCATTTCCATGATCAAGTGGGGATGTACAAAAAAATCCTAGAGAAGGAGATCCATATGGCCAAGGCTCAAATCAACAACATCAGTGCTCAGCACACTAATTGGAGGGCCATATTGGATACTTACGCCTTCGCCCATCAAGCGGAAATTAAGAACTGGGACCTACAGATCCAAGACTTGACCGAATACATGGAGTTGACAAACCTTAGATATGCCAACCTGGCCATGTTAACAGTAGGATGCTCAAGGTCAGAGCTTAAGCAGTAGGTAGCTTCCACCCATATCAAATATGAAGTAGAATTTGTAGAGCGCAAGAAGTTGGCTGAGAAACTAGATGTCACAAATTCTGAACTTGCGGTGGTAAAAGAAAGCTACCAGGGACAGAAAGATGTTGCAATCAACTTGGCTCGACGAGTAACAGAGCTTTATGAATATAAAGACAAATCTAGAGCCTATGAAGAGGAACGTTGGTTGTTTGTGGCATGGTACGTAAAAGCTAATCAAATGTTCCCGCAACTGCCCTATCCGTGGGAGGTGCCGACTCCGTCAAACATTGGAACATTAGCATGGATGGCACAGGATCCTTGGACCAAAGAGGAGAAGCTCCAAGCCATTCTTTAGCATCGTCAACCTTCAAAGCTTCAAGCACATGATAATGGAAAAGCACCCATGGAGGAGCCACTGCCACCAGGAACTACATGAGTTTCATTTTTTGTAGTGTAGTATTTTTTCTGTGTTGTGTCTCCCCACACTATGGCATTAGTCCATTTCCTTTTCCAGTTAATAATC
>MNCI01004374.1:162373-188696 GCA_015680685.1 Gnetum montanum
GTGACAAATATAACACTAGTCTAGGTGGGAAGACAGTAAACTGCGACTTAAGGATAATTGTCTAGGTGCCACAACTAGTCCGTCCGTGGAGTTCGACCGGATCGTGCATGCAACGCTCATTTCGTATGGTTGAGTGTAGGGGTACCTCGCCACTCATCACTGCATCAACCTATAAGGGTTATGCCAACCTTGCAAGGGTCATGTAGGCCCTAAAAGCCACATTGGCCCTAACAAGGCCAGCCCTAAGGACTAGCAACAAGGGTTGTCACCAACTACCTACATAGTTACTACCCTTTCCAATGACCTCTTTCTCTATCTGTTGTCCTCCCACTCCACGCATGTCATCACTTGGTTGGATATTATGTTCCACTGCCTAGCCACATTGCATGCTACCTTGGCCACCATTCACCTACCACTTTACAAACACTAATGGTGCCATAGATCACAAGCATTCTTGGGCTTCATGAACACCATCGATGCCATGGATCATAGGCATCCCTAACATTGATAGCACCATTAATCATAGGCACTCTTGGCACTAATGGTGCCATCAATCATAAGCATCCTTGGCACCGAAAATGTTGTTAATCATAGGCATGCCTAGCACCGATGGTGCCAATGATCATAGGCACCCCTGGCATTGATAACACCATAGATCATAAGCACCCTTGCAATTGATAGCATCACCAATCATAGGCATTCCCTAGCCCTCTAATGTAGCTATTATAGGTCACATGGACTCTATTTTGGGTTGTGTATACCCTAAAAAAGAGTTGTGCAAGCCTTGAGGGAGTCATGTGAGCCCTATGTAGGGCCACATAGGTCTTAAAAAGGGGCCACACAAGTCCTTAGATGGGTCATGCAGGCCCCATAGGGGACCGCACAGGCCCTAGTGGGGGCCATGTAGGCTCCAAAGATGGCTGCATAGGCTTAAGCACAAACCCCCCTTCTCCCACCACTACACAACATGCCTCCATAGCCAGCATCACTTATTGTCTTTGGGTGCAATGCTTCTTTCCCTTAGCCATCCACCACCAAGTGCATGCCTTCAAAGCCATGCAACAGACATTGTGGCCACTAATACTTGAGATGTCAATCTACATTGCTTATCCATCATCCTACACAACCATCGCTACCATAGTCCTCCACCCTAGTTGTTGATTTATTTCCAACATCACCTGCTCTACCATCTATGCCATTGCCGATGCACCATGGAGACCATCGCTATCGTATGATAGTAAAATTCATCATTAATAAATGAAAGATTTGAAATTCTCATCAACTAATGAAAAATTCAAATTCCTTTCAACAAATCCATTAGTTAAATAAAAAACGTGTGAAATTTTTTTTAAATTGAAATTTGGCACATGGATAGCAATAGGGATAAGAATTTTGTAATTAAGTGCGCTCACACTAGAGTAGTACTAGGATGGATGATCTCTTAGGAAGTCTGATTTTTTGTGCTAAAAGGTTCTAGACTCCAAAAGCTATGGCTTTTGATTTTGAAAGCCTTTTTGATGAACAAAGAGTTATTTCCTACATATTTAGCGAGTGAGAAACAACATCTGCTATGTCCACCATGGGCCTTAGATTAGCATGAATATTAATACCCACACATATTAGCAAAGTTACAAGATTTGGATGCTAATGTATTATGCCTACAAGAAGTCTTTCCATGGGAGTTTCTATACCAATTCCAACCAAACTTGGAAAAGATGGGATACAGAGGTATTTATAAGTAAATAGGTTCTTGTGGAAGTTCTTCTTTTGAGCCATACAGATTAGCCTATTGCAGAAATCACAACATGGATAGCTATGCAATCTTTTATAAAGAAGCCAAGTTTTAATTAGTACAAAGATTTGAATGAAGTTTAGAAAATATGATTTTTGAAATTCCAAAAATTCAAGTAATGGAAAGGAAAGAACAATCAAGGTTTTGAAAAAGTCACATAGCTTTGGCATTGATTCTAATAGTCTATCTATCAAGAAGATGTGTATGCCTAGTTGACACACATTTGATTGCCAGACCAATATGTTCAGATGTTAGACTATGTCAAGGAGCATATTTGATTAAGTAGATAGAAGAAATTTTTAAGAATAAGTTATTTTTAAGTTATACTGATCCAGTTCCATTTATTCTTTGTGGAGACATCAATGCAAAAGTTGGAAGTAGTGTTTATCAATTCTTAAAATATGGATCTGTAAAGGAATCCTTAGAAGATGAACCTAATTTGAAGAAGATGTTTTCATCAATTCAGCATGCAATTCCATTGGCCAGTGCATATTCTTCTTACTTTGAATCTTCAGTAGGTAAATCAGATTCCAGAATTCAAGAACAAATGATGTTGATGGATAGTGCTCATCAAGAACCATAGTTAAGTAATTATTTTGCTATGATTAATGAGGATGGATCAACAACATTCTTCATTGAGACTGTATATTATATTTGGTTTGATGTTCAATTCTTCAAAGTTATCAAGTTGCTAGAGTTGATTTCTAAAGAGGAAGTTGAGAAGAATCAAGATCAAGCCTTGCCATCCCAAACAAGACCACCCTATCATATACCACTTATGGTAGAATTATGATTATTTTCATTAATTCATAAGGTTGATCAAGAGTAGGAAGTATCTCACACTTATTTTTATTTATAATATTATTATTTTCTTCATTGTTTAATTTATATTTTAAATTAGATTCGTAAAATATCAAAGGTAATGATAATTGATAATAAGAGAGTTTTCCTTGCCTTCACTTGGATAACCAGATATAAGTTGCACTTGTGTGATCCTGGTTAGGACTGGTGGTTGGTGGTTGGTAGATCTTTAATTCATTTCTTGACATTATCTTAGAAAATAAGGCAAGTATTAATAAAATAATATTTAATGCTTCTCTTGTTTGTAAAATAAGGAAGAAATAACTTCAATTCCTAAAGAGAAATCAAATTATTGGAGCATAGGATCATGAAAGATGCATGGGAGCTAGAAAAAGAGATAGTGAACATGGACTCATTTGAGGACAAATGAAACCTAAGGGGGGTAGATTGTCATGTCCCCATTCCAAAATGATGTTGATGCATAACTAAGATGGTACCTCTTCATAAAAAGTGCTATTTTTATTGTAGCAAGACCTAAAAGGATAGTTGTAATTAAGACCCAAAAGGATGTATTGTAATAATGGACATGTCTCTTGAGGTAACCTTTGGGAGTTTGACCTAAGGCATTTATATCGAGGCTTAGAGGTCATGATAGGCATGGAGTGGGAAAGTCAATATAGGTGAGTCACAGGAGTTGGATGAAGTGTGATAGGAAGTGGACTGGTCATCCCTTTTATTTGGGTAATAGGTCTAACCATGGTGGCAATGCTAGATTGCCTCTAAGGATAGATGCTAAAGGAAGAAAACCCTAAGGAACACTCTTAGAGAATGATCTAGATACACTATTCCATATTAGTAAAGCATTCTTTTCTTTCTCTTTCTACATTTTTCTTGTTATTTATTTTATGCATAATGTCAAATGTTACATATATTTTGCATTTGGTATATTTTCTTTGTATGAATAATGTCTAATATATTGCATATTTGACATTTTCCATGACATCTGGGGATAGGATGTCATAAGTAGCGTCTATGAAAACATATCTTCCATGGCATTTAGGCTTCAATGAGTTAAATTGATAGAGGTTAGACTTGTTCTATGGCATGAATTGTTGAGAACTTTTTTCTTTGAAACATTTTAAATATTTTATATTTATTATAAATAGAGAAAAGGTTGAATTATCGACAAAGTTTTTTATATTTTTAATTGGAATGTAATTACATTCGCTTAAATTATACTAGGCATATTGTTAATTGAATACATTATCTCATGACAAACTTAAGGCTCTAGGTCTTCCTTACTCAAGGACTTGGTATAAGAAGCATCATGGCATATTGAACATGAACCATGGGAATACTCATGGGAAGTGACTTGAATAGGGATTAAACCTATACTAGGAGCAAAGTTTCTATTGTCTATGGACCATGTTCTGATGGTAGTACAACATGCAGTCATAAGGTATTGCAAGTGTACATACCTAAAAATGTTTTCTAACAGTCATATGTCCTATTGCAACCATGGAACTTTAATGAGAGAAAAGTTTCTATTATTTACAAATAATGTTTTTATGGCAATGCAACAATTATCTAATTACTAAAAAAAGAGAAAAAAAAGAAAATAATTAGGTAATAAGGTGTTTTGGTTGCTAAGTTCCCTCTTGTTCATAGCCACAAAACAAGGTCATTATGTTGATGCATAAAGAGTCTCCATCACCAACAACTACTATTAGTAGGGAAGACTATGTCTTTTAAAAAGGTATATTGTCATAAGACATGAATAAGTTGATAAATAATAATTCATAAATGTTTGAATATGATAGTGCAATGTACTTATATTATTCTTTTGAAGTAATTTACTTAAGTTGTCACTCAATGTCTTGATATTTACTAAGCACTATCACCTTAGTTATTCTTCCATCAAAAAGTTTTTCTTTATTATTTTTACCTTCTTTTAACTTTACTTTATTTTCTATTGTATTTTTATTAAAATTTGTTGAAGAATTTTTTTGGACTAGAAAGTGCAAGAGGGTGCAACTTGTAGTCACTTGAAGTCCTACTGTGGGCTTCATTGCAAGTTGCAATCACCTTAGAAGATCAATTTCTTAAAGTCTAGCACCTATGAAGGGATGTGACTCATAGTTGGTCACATTTTGAGAATTCATGTTTAGGTTTTGGACAATGCAGATGGCTGTGACTCACAACTTATCACATTGTAATGTCATTATTTCAAATTTAAAATTAGTCTGGATAGCTACAACACATAGTTGGTCGTAATCTCATTTTTTTTAAAAAAAAAAAGCTTTTTGCCTTCATGTTGTAAAAAGCTACAACTCAATCCATTGTAACCTAATTAAGAAACAAAAAATAAAAACATGTTTCAACAAAACAAAACCTCCTTTTCAATCACAAAGTGCTACAAGACACATTCTAGAGCTAAGGCAATCAACCATTGCAAGCATACCCACCAAATCTAATCTCCATGGCTTCATTTCCTTTCCAAAATGCCTAAGGTAGGCTTCAAAAATCTTGTTCTTTAGGGTTTTTTCTCATGGATTTTCTATTGCAACCAGATTTAGGACATCAACGTTGTTTTTTGAGCTAAATCAAGATTTTATGAATGATTTTTGAACTTATGGTGTCTTCCTTGGTTTGTTACTCTATATTTTTACCTTCTTTCAAACATTTTTATGTTTTTGTAGGATTAATGGACTAGATTTTTAATTTTTTCTCTTCTCACTTGGAGGCTTTTTGTTCATGTTGAACACGTAATTAGACATTAGGACAATGCTAGGAACTATGGAAAAGAATTAGAACTTATGTACTTTTAAAATGCTACAATTCTAGTTCTTACTTAGGAGTGAAATTAATTATCTCAATTATAGCATCATAGCACTAGGAATGTACATGCTTGGAACTTAATTTCACTCCTAGGGAGAGCATTAAGTACAATTGGAGCTATCTTCCTTGAGATAATTTAATATTAAGATAAATTATTTTTCTAAGCTAGAGCTATCTTGCATTGTATTATGTTCTCAATTTAATGTACATCATTATGAAGAGTAATCACTATGTACTTTAAATTTTCCATCTATCACATATTGGCATTCATCATCTTTGCACGAGGCAATTACATTGAGGATAATGTAGACCTAGTAGGGGGTATCAACAATGTTGATATTTTTAAACTATGAATGTCATGGTCCCAGTTCTCTTTACGATTCCTTGAATTTAATTGAACCATGTATTTGGAAATTGAATATTAGGTGTTGTTGCATTTTTTTTATGTTTAGTTATGCACTATATTATCTATATATGTGTACTGATCTTCCCTATTGTAAGGAACTTCTTACACTTCCTAGCATAAGAGGGGACATTTGCAAGGACAATCTTTAGTGGCTACAAATCTAATTTCATGGAGACGTGCTCAAGAGGAGTAGAAATGTGGTCATAGGGAGTGCGTGGAGCATGAGCGTCGAGAGGTAAAGTGTCCTAGAGTGCCATTGTGGGAACCTAGGAACTTTAGGCCTCTAATGGAGGTGGTAAACTTACCAGATGTCATAGCCTTGATAATGCATGATTTGGAGTTGATCTTGACCAAAGATGATGTTTTCTACAAGTAGGAGGCTCATTAATTCTACCTCATATTCTAGAGGACCTCTCCTACTTTTTGAACCTTTCAAGTTGGCACTAGGTTCTATGACATCATCAAGGCCCTCATTTCCAAGATCCTAGAGATGCAAGTAGGACCAAATAGACAATATTTTGTGGTGACCTTGTCAATGTAAAAGACCTAGATGGCGAAGCTCTTTCTTGATGTAGCCATGGATGAGATAGGATGGCCTTACAAGAATCTTTCTTCTAAAAGGATGATTATTACAAAGGTTATCATAATGAACATCCTTGCATCCTCAATTACCCGTACATTATTTTGTCCAAGATGGAATTGGTGATTCAAGATGCTAATGGGGTTCCTTTCCCATAGATGATCTTAGCATTGTATTAGCACTTCTGAATTTGGCCACCTACATTGCCCATCAAGGAGATCATGACCTAGGGCAAGAGATCAATTCCCAAACTTGGGATGTTCCTTCTATGCACAATAATTGCATAGGACACACTTTGAGAAGGTTTGATGGATCCAAGATCCATGGATTCTAAGAGATACTGGCAGGGCTACTTGGAAGGCCCAGTATGCCGATCTATAGTAGTAATAATAGTAGTAGTAGCCATAGTAATAGTAGAGTATAGTGGGAGTGGATCCAACTTTGGAGGAAGCCAAATCTTGGCTCATGATCCATTTGGATGCTCATTAGGAAAATCTCATTACATAGTACAATAAGATGGAGGTGCATGTCCATGCTAATTGCACTAGATTGGAGAGGAGGTAGTATAGTTTGGCCTCCAATGTGAAGATCCTAGGACATCATTTATTCTCTTGGATGAGCAATCTCCATCAAACAATGAGTCATTAGGAGGTGCATGAATTGATAGACCCAAAATTTACACCTATGTGATTCTTAATTATCGATGCAAATCAAGCAAGACCATCTAGCCCTAGTGAGCAGGTGGATGATGAAGTTATAGAGTAGGAATTTATGAGTAAGAAGGTAGTTGATGATTTACCTCAACCTCCCTTTTTAGTAGAGGCCCTTGCATCCCCTATACGAGAAGGTTCAGCCCCTTTGGCTTAAGCATCCTTGTTCCCTATTTCTTCTTTTCCTTCTCTAGTTGGATATGTTGGATGTTATTACAAGGGAAACTATTCTATTATTTCATCTCTATTTATTGTATTTTCATTAATTCATGTACATTCTTTCACTCTCTTTTATTAGGATGACAAAGAGCTAGTTGGATGCTATGTTAGGATGAGAATTGATGCTCTTTGCACTTTGTTCCCCTATTTTCCAAGCTTGGGAAAATAGTTGAGGGCCCATGTGATCCATAGCCACCTGCATCTTAGAGTCTCAACCCATAAGATGAGTTCTAATATATTTTCAACTCATCAAGAAAACATTGCTCATCCTACGGTTATCAAGAGTTGAATTCTAGCATCAGAGGACAAAAGAACAAGTGGAGTTAGTATTAAGTGAACATGGCGATAGTAAGGAAGTTGTATCTACATTGAACAAAGTACTACTAGCTCATGTGACCCACATGAGCCCACAGCTTAGAGTTCCTTCATCATGCCACTCATAATTTAATTATAAGTAGAAAAGAAAATCCATTAGTGTGAGCTCCTATGGCTCACACCCATGTCACAATCATTATGAATCTTTCCCACTTAGTTCTACAATTCAACCATTTGGATTTGAATACTCAACCATTAGGAATGATTAAGTAAGACTGCTAATTGTAGTAAGTCATAGTAGTTGATTGACTTGAAGATTCTTCTTTGGAAGGGAGCTACGATCCAACTGCAACCCACACTTGACTACAATCATTAGCCAAAAGTTATTTTAACCATCAACAGAAGATGTTTTTGTAGTGATTTGAAGTAAAACTACAAAAGGAATTCTAGAGATATATAGAGAGATGGATAGACAAAGATATATAGATACACAAAGAATAGGAGATAAATATTCATAGAATTTACAAATCTAATATTGAAGATATTCATGATTGTTGTAATGAGAATTATTTCTTAAGACTAATGATTAAATGATAATGTATGTGTTCTTGTTAGAGTGACTTAATGTTAAGTGTTATTCATCATACTTCTAGCACCTTACCCTCATGTAACCCATGGTCCTACATGTGATTAACTTCTACATTCTACAACACAAGTACTATGAGACAAGAACTATAACACCCTTGTTTTCATGTTTTTCTTAGCTCTACCTTATTCACATCAAATCATATCATCAATTCACTAATGTAGGAAAAACAATAATCTATGTGATCAGAGCCACAATATTTGAAGGTATTTTCAAGTGGACTATATGCATGTTTCTCAATTTCATTTATAAATTTTTAAACAAGTTTTTATGCTATGTTATCAAGATCTAATTCCTCTTAAACTACATTAATTTTTTTTGTAGTTTTATGTTCTTCTCTACTAGTCTAGCCCTAGCTAATGCTGTAAAATTAATTAAAGACTTCCTGAATTTCTATAGGATTTCTAGAAAGTATATTTTCTCTAGCTACTAAATCTTTTTTTATGGTTATTATACTTATTCCATTGATCATAACTCAACTATTCTCTTAGACTAACATTATTCATTAGAATGTTTACTCTTATTTTGCTTAATGTGGAGTATTTTGTCCCTACACTTTTCTAAGGCTCCTAATAGTTGATACTTCATAAAGAAGGTATTTTTAAGTTGTTCCCATAACTTACTGAATTATTTGGATAGAATATATAACAAAAATGTTGCATCTTTTCATAGAGAAAAAAATTCTTTAAAATTTTGTTTTCTTATCTAAATAATTGGCATGGAAAAAAGACTCAAATAAACTCATATGAAATAAAGGGTAATCATCTTTGTTTTTCTCAAATATAGGTATTTCTTTTAGGTTGATATTAGGTAATCTTGGGGTTCTTTCTCCTAAACTTGAGGTATCTATGGGATTATTTATCATATTATCATAAAGAATGGTGTGGAGTCACTGTCATCCTTATAAATAATATTGCCAAAAACATAGATTTCTTTTATTCTTATTCTAACCTTTGTGAGTTCTCTTTGAATATCATTAAAAGTATTTTATCTAATTCTTTGATCAATTATTATGATGATAATCTTTTCATTTTCATCAGATTTTTCTTATAAATTCATTTTCACTATAGTTAAGGTAGTAGTGAAAGGTTCATGATTTTTAATATTTTTCACAAACATCCTATTTCATCTTTCCACCTATCATCCTTACCTTTAAGTAAAAGCTTTAAAGTTATCTTTAACTTGTTGAAATAATTCATTTTCCTAAAAATGATGCCAAAAATGATAGGCCAAAATTGTATAATAAAAAATCATCATAGTACATAATCCTGACAACTCATTTAAACAATAAATAAATAAATGATCCAAGACAAGTATGACCTATAACGAAGTTCACTTGACATGTCTCTCCTTGTGAAGTTATTCCATTAATAGCTTAATACACTATGAAGATTGATATTCAAACAAATGCTATAACTTAAAGATGCAAGTATAAATTAAAAAGTCTATCATTGCTTAAAGATAAAAGATAACAATAACTTATCTATTTTTAAATAAGTAAAAATCCCACATAAGATATAAATAAGCCTATTTATAGACTTAATTAATCTATTTCTAGATTAAATAAAGAAATGTCACACCTATTTTGAAGAAAATGGATAACATATTATTAGGATTCTTATCAAGATTAAATCACTTCTTGTCAAGAGATCCCAATAATACATGTGCACAAGAAAGGAATTAAACTACCAAAATCCAATCCCATCATCATTTCATCAAAAAGGAAGTCTAAATACATATACAAAACAATTAACCATATTTTAGAAATAACTTCCTACTCACTCTTATTATTTACAATTATTTTAACAAAAATATCAACTATCAACTACTTATATTAATGACAATGGATCCCTAATCCTTTTAAAAATTTTCATGATGTAAGCAACATTGTTAGTAGCTTGAATATTTAATTAGTAGAGTTCTCCCAATAACACGTCCTACAAGAATAAATAAATAAAATAATATTAGAAAGATATAATTAAAATATCATATTACACATAACCAATATGAGCCTTATGAAAAACTAGACAAATCATGAAGAGATCTCATCTCTCCCATATTTCTAGGTTATGGCCATTTCTTGATTTCTTTGATCTTGCTTGGCTTCATCTTAACTTTACTCTTGGGAAAAACATGACATAAATAAATAATTTCCTTCTTTATGAAATGACATTTCTTTTCATTGATGACCAACTAAACCTCCTACAACTTTGAACACATCATTCTCAAGTTTTTAACATGGTCATCTTCATTAAAACTGGAAACCAAAATATCATCAAAGAAAATTATGCTATATTTACTAATAAAATCTTTTAAAACATGATGCATAAGAATCATGAATGTGGGTGGAGCATTTCTTAGACCAAAAGACATGATAACTACTCATAAAAATCATTTGAAGTTTTAAAGGCTATCTTCCATTCATTTGTAGGTCTAAGTCTAATTTGATGGTATCTTCTTTTCAAATCAATCTCAGAGAAAATATTATCATCTTTTGAAACATCAATAATATCATCCATTCTAAGAATAGGAAACCTATACTTGATAGTAATCCTATTCACAAGTCTAGATTTAATGCAATTATCATTTCATTCATGTTCTTCTTAGCCACTAGTATTACTATTACATCACATGGGAAAATGGACTTCTTCATGAAACCATTAGAGAGTAGTTCACTTTCTTGTGAAGTTCCTTCCTCTAATGCAAAGTCATCTAGTAGGCTTTCTTACTTAGAATGATAGCCATAGGCATAAAATTAATTTGGTGCTATATGGATCTCATTAGTGGAAGCCCTTTCAAATTTCCTTTAAGGACATTCATAAACACTTATGCTAAAGGTTACACCACTACCAAAAGCTCATTTTTTTTCTCCCCTTTACATGTTACAATCACATAAACAATCACAAATCCATGCCTAATGTCTTCATGAGCTTTGACATATTCCTTCTTACTAAGAAAAATCAAAGAAGCATTAGTGAAAACATTCTCTTTATATTATTATAATGGTATGAAAACTAATTGTTGTATCTAATATTTTTTGGGAAAGAGTTTCAATATTTCTTACAACATCAAAAGTAGTCTTATTATCATAGTTTCAAGGTCTACCAAGTATATCATCAATAATATTTATGGAAAGAATGTCATATTGAACTTAATCTCTAAAATAATCAATATTAAAAGACAAATTGCATCTTTCATTCACTTCTTAAAAATGATCTCTAGAGGATCAATACACTCTATATGGTTTAGAATAGATAAATCTCTTTAATCCAAATTTATCTACTACCTTATAAGAAATAACATTCTTTTGGGAATAACCATATATTAAGATATGAATCCCTTTGCCACTAGAGAGACATCTAGCCACAATTCTAAAGAGCATTTTCCTTAAAAGATGCTCCCTAACATTGATATTTTTCATAAAGAATTAATTTCAATCACATCTTCAGTCATGGAAGCGTTAGGATTACCTATATTAGAAAATTCTCCCTTCTACAAAGTTTGAAGTTCCTTGCCGATTGAAGCTTTATATTTTTCGTAGTTTCATTGCTTATGTTAATCTCTTCACAATAGAAGCATTAAACCTTTGAAGAATTATAATTCTCTTGATCTCTTCCCTTTTTAGAATTATCTTTCTTGCAAGGAGTGCTACCTCATTAGACTTCAAAAGGATCCATTTCCTAAACTTCCAAGTAGATGTAGCTTAGAAAATAAGAACAACATAATGAAATATAGAAAATATCATTTATATTAAGAAAATTCTCAAGATATAGAGAAAATACATTAAAGATGAGAAGCCAAGCTCAAATCAAAAGTCTCCCAAGGATCTTAGAGCCATACATGTTCCCTCTCAATCCTTAATTGCCCACCATGGAGCCAAAGCTCAATCCTTTTCCATCTTATTTCAGCTATTTTCTAAATTAGGATGGGTGTTTTTAGAAGTTTTCCTAGATGTACAGGTCATGTTTGACCTTTAAAACATGTCTTTGTGTCAACCTAGCTCTTGGAAAAGATGTCTTCTATTTCTTAGAGATGCCTTCTCTTGGCCTAAGATGTCTTCTTTCATGACAAGATGTCTTGCCCAAGATGTCTCTATGGTTGGGTGAACATCTTCTCCCTAGATAAGATGTCTTTCCTGAGATTTCTACCCCCCCAATCAAGCTATCTCCTTTGACTTCCAAATGCCTTCTACCATCTCCAAGTCTTGGCCAAGACGTCTTCTAGCCTTCTAATATGTCTTCTTCAAGTCCAAAATCTTCAAAATACACATGTAGAATAGAACAAGGGGATCGAGAGATGTGTCCCTATACCATTTGACCTTGTCCTTCTCCTTTACTTCTTTATATCTTTTAGAAGATTTTTAGTCTCTATCTTTAAGATAGAACCTATATTCTAGCCATGGAGTTTCATCTTAGCCTTAAGATCCTAATCTTTCTAATATTCTTTCATCAACTCATCTTGGAAGTTAGCAGCTTGTTTATACCTATCCCAATAAACTATATCTTTCTAGAAAGTTTTGTAAAAATATTGGAATGCTCCTTTATAATTTTGTCACCTTGTCTCATGTACTTCAAACTTTGAATGACTTCTTGCCTATGCTAGATCTTTTCAATTTTTTCCCTCAACATATATTTCATAAGAGATAAATCCTTAATGGAAATACCATTTCTTATAACATAAGCATGAACTGTCTTTTCTCATGAAACTTATATCATATCTTCAAGCTCAAAAATACTTGTTTAACATCTTGAGCCAAGAAAGAAAATATTCAATACCTTTCATCCAATTGAAGATCTTTACTTCAACATGGAATAATCTAAAAAAATGCCTGAATGTCCTAGTAAGATTAGGCTTAATCCCTTTACTTGAATTTCCTTGAGTCTTTGAAGTAGTTTTATTCTTTTCCTTCCTTGAAAATATGAATGCATGACACTTGTTCTCAACACTTAGAGCATGAAGGGTCTAATTCTCTTATTCCTCATTCTCTTAAAAGTCTTCATTCTCAAAAAAGAAATGTAAGTGTCATGGATGAATGTGTTGATGAAGAAGCTCTTAGTGAAAAATCCCTTGAGTTCTTTGATTTCCTAGATGCACTTAGTGATAGAAGATGTTATTTGTTCTATTCTAACTTCTCAAGCTTATCCACAATATACTTTAGATAATTTCTCATATCTTTCATGTCTTTAACCAAAGCCTAGACTATATTCTTCTTTGATTTCATGATGGAAATAACCAAAAAGGTAAAATTCACAAATACCCATATGAAAAGATCAAAGGATTAAGAGTATCCAAAAAGAGAATTGGAGTACCCCAAAAGTAATCACTTAAGGATTAATCAAACCCTAATTGAAATATATTCAAAGCATATAAACCCTATTAAATTAAACCCAATGGATATTACAATTTACAATTATTTCTAATATCCAAAATAAATGACCAACTTGAGGATTGATAGGTTTTCTTCAAATCCTAATGAAGTGTGAAAATAATAACAATAAAAATTGCAAACCAAGACAATGATATGTGAAGAATGATTTCCTTTTATTGTAAGGTTTTACACTTAAATTGAATTATCTTCCAAATTAAACACTCTAATACCAAGATGATGAGTTGCTTACTTGGATTTAACAATCCAAGCTTACTCAAGAATATAAAAATGCCTAAAATAAGATTCAATTGAACAAGGAAAAGAAAGGAAACATGTTCCTTACATAAAGAAAATGAGATACAAGCATAAATGAAAGCATAACACTCTTCAAGGATAAATATTCAAAAACCCTCACCTTACCTTCATAGAACAATGAAAACCATCAAGAGGATGATCTCTTATTTATAATTCTCAATGAGAGCCATAATTAACTAAGCCATGCTTCACACTTGCTTCTCTTAAGCTTGGAATATTTATTTTATGCCATCTTCATGCTTGTATAATTAATGAAGTGATCATTAACCTTCCCTTCAAAATTCATTTCCTTTTTTCAAAAATAGATTTTTTGAAACTAAAAGTGACTATGGCTCATAATCATGTTGCAATCTTAGACTGCAACTTAGCTATGACTTGTAGCCTTCTTTCATTAGTTAAATGTCCAATTTTTCTTCTCTATTTCAATTCAACTACATTTAACTATGACTTGCAATCATCATACTGTGATTTCCTATGAATTTCATGATCTCACAACTTGTTGTCCAATGCCAAAAAATTTATTTTCTTAAGTTTTCAATAGACTACACCTAATTATGACTTGGAGAATATCATAGTTTTAGACTGTGGCTAACTATGATATGTAGCAGCCTACAGTTACCTTTTCAAACCTTGAAAACATGTTAAAATACATCCAAAGAATTTAAAACATAAATAAGCACTTCTTAAGACTCCTAAGATGCAATGAGGATGAACATTATATTAAGAAGGTTGATTGATGTTGTAATGTCCTCCTCACTAGGCTTAGGCTAAAAAGGTATTACTTATGAAAATAAAATGAAACTCATTAAAATTGAAGGATGCCAAAGAAACTATGATAGTAAAGTAGTATTCATCCTTNGAAGGATGCCAAAGAAACTATGATAGTAAAGTAGTATTCATCCTTAAATAGATGTAAAGGAACACAAAAAATGAAAATAATATATATAAAAATTATACAAATAATGCCAATAGCCTGTTATGTATAACACCTAATCATTTTACTAAGCAAAAATAGTTTAATGCCCTAATATCAATGTCAAAATTATAATAACTAGGATATGGTAAATAAATAGTGAAATAAATTACATGATAAATAAAATAAAATATCACCAAGGCATTAGGATCTAGTAGGAGAATAACCTGTCAATAAAATTGAATATAAATCAATCTTGCACAAATAAATTAACGTAATGAAGTTAAGCCTACACAAAAGATACATAAATATAAAATTCACATAGCCAACCAAAGGGCATTACATGGTACAAAAATACCAAAAAAAACATTATAGCTTAGAAGAATATAAGAAAAATTGATAGCTTAAGCAAATGCTAGAAAAATGGACAAATCTAAATCTAAGCATCAACATTTCCATCTATCTTATCATCCTCACAACTAATTGAATCATCTAAAAGATGAAAAACAAAAAGGTAAGGTCAATCTTAAGACTAAGTAGGGAAAAAAATTATAAATACTCTCCTAAGGGTTTTAGACATAAACATCAAGTAGCTAGATAATCATGCATAGGCGTAGCTACATCCAAAGTGTTAGTAAGAAATATCCAAGCATATAAAATATTATATAAATAACAAAATATCAAATAATTCAAATAGCACAAAAATATTTAAAGAATTCACCATCATCCCTAAATTCAATTATTATTAAATCAAATAAAGAATACCTACTAAGAAATGTAACTCTCATAGATACTAGCTTAGTTATATATTTATAATATATATAGTATGAAGAACAAGATTTAAAACCCTAAATTTTTATGCCTTCTGGACAAAGAAGAAGAGTTCTGTATCTTATTTTTCCTAAGGATGGGTTTTCTAAAAAAAAATTTCCATCAATTAGTGTATGCTCTCACCCTCGGCCGAATTTGTTGTTTTTGAGAGTGAGAGCATAAATTTGGCCAAGAGTGAGAGCATACACTAATTGATGGAATTATTTTTTTCAGAAAACCCATCCTTAGGAAAAATAAGGTATAAAATTCTTGTTCTTCATCCAGAAGGCATGAAAATTTGGGTTTGTAAATCTTGTTCTTCATCCAGAAGTTGTGAAATTTTTTACTCAAAGAAATTTTTACTTGTAAAATAATTAGATTCTCTTGGCCAATTTATAGATATATATTATAAATATATAACTAAGCTAGTGATCGCTAGTCGTCTGCTGCAGCGATGATTTAAACATAATAGATAGAAATATTATAAGACCATGGAATGCTTTATTGAATGATCATAAACATGTTGTAATACAGCAAAAATGATCAATGTACAAACCTGCATAATTGAAAATGTATAGTTACAAATGATCTGACATTCAAAATGGTAAAAATTAGTTGACAGAAAAGAATGAGATCTTTCTTCATTAGATTTAATGCATTGCTCTTCATCCAATCTACTTTGAAGGTGTGAAGCCTTAAATATCTTGATATATCTTTCTTTGAAGATCGGAGGGAATATCTTCAAACTTTCAATACTCTTCACTCGAGATAGTGCCACAAATGTAAGACCTCTTGTTTCTTTGCTACCAATGTCATTCCCTATGACTTATGTATCGTTAAAGACCATGCTAATCCAAGTGGTAGTTGGTGAGATCCTCCACGTATGATTGGTGAAATGGGTACTTGTCGAGGATGTTCATTATCATATAGTACTCTAATATAGGAGTGAAACTCAATGATGACATACAATGGTAATTGTGGAGGTTGACAGTGTGGACTATATATTATTTTCTTAATGACTCCACATGCACCATTAACCAATCCTGCTTCTGGCCATAGATTAACAGTGAGCATAACCCTTGCATCCTCACAAATGAACACTACTCGGTCCAATTCTCCTTCTGAATCATCCCAAAATTTCACACCATTTTTCTTTCTATCTACTGGCTTTTGCATTTTGAGCAATATTTTTTCATTATGCATATGCACTTTATCCTTTGTATCAAAAAATGCATAGAATCCTCAAATCCATCTCGCCCATCCAATGTTGATGGAAATTGCATTCTCAAGCTCAAAAAGTCATAATCCTCATCACTCATCTTTCTTTCTCGTATATTCATCAAAACTTCTCTAAATCTTTGTTGTTGTGAATCATCACCCCTTTGTCAATACACAACATCCAAGGTTACAAATTTATTGAATGCCAACCATAAATTCTTCACATGCATCTTATATGATATGTACGGTATAACATTTTTAACAGGTGGAATCTGTGCAAGATCTCCAATGAGTATCATAGATCTACCACCAAAGTTATTTAAATGATTATCTGGAAATATTTCCTTAAGCCTTCGATCAATGCTGCTAAGCAATTTTCCACCTATGAAACTCATTTCATCTATAATAATATACTTTAAGTATTTGTATTTATTTTGCAATGATGACAAAGTTGATGTAGCCAATGGTTTGTAATCTCCGATTCCAATCTTCAACGTAAAATGTACTGTAGTTGCATGAATATTATACGCTATAGCACTAGTAGGGGCGAGCACCAATAAGCTATTCTTTTCAGATGAGCAAGTTTGACTAAATTCTTTATGAATCATATCAATGAGATACGATTTTCTTGTGTTTGCTATACCTTGAATAATCATCAATAGAGGAGAAACTTCATCCATTTCGAATTGTTGCATATATAGGTGGCCAGTGATAATCTTGTAGCATTTCTTCTATCGAACTCCTAGAGAAGATATGTCCACCTGATTGTCGTTATTTCTTAAATTTGTTATTATCCCATGTGATCTATGACCATGAACAAAAGATGTAGAAATCTTTGCAACATCTTCTCCCGGATAGCTGACTAACCATTCATTCTGTCTATCTCGATCTTTTAATTTAAGCATTTCAAGTTCACTTCATTGAAAATGAGCTGATGTAAGTAGATGTTGATTTAGTACTTCAAAATCATATTCAACACCATCTTGTCTTTCCGGAATAATAACTGTATACTACCTCTCTTCCTCACAAGCACGTTCAAACTCTTCATCGAATGTCTCCTCTTCTAATTCATAGATGTGTCGAACAGAAATTCATTTTCGTTAATTTCTTCATCATTTCTTCCCAGATCGTGTTTGACATCTCTAAAAGGATAGTATAGTAACAGTTGCATCCAACAATAATCTATCCATTTCTCCTCTCCTACTCTTGGAGCTACTCTAAATTTTGGAAATGTTCTTACAACAATTGGTCATAGTCGAGGCTTCCACACTGGTAGCTCTCTCTTCTTCAAGATAAAGGTAAAATATTTTATAACATTCAATAATGAAACTCCTTCCATTTCTAGTGGTCTCTTTTGATATGCATTGATAAGGGTTGTATATGTTTTTGGTTCCTCATCTCCATCTAGATATGGTATAACTCTTTTATACATATCTCTAGACACATTTATAGTATCAAATAGTTGACTGCATTCAACTAATGGAAGTTTATATAGCATATGACAAACCTCCATGGCACCTATGTCTCTATCAGTTGCAGCATCCACCATGAGTCTTTTGTATGTAATCATTGTATTTTCTTCAGGGTTTCGAGATTTGACAATACGAAGTAATAAATCATGAAAGCATCTTGACTTCTTTTCAGATTTTGCTGCATATTTTGCAATATATTTAATAACAACATATTTTTCAATCATCGGTTGAAAGTCTGTGTTTGCTCTCCATGTTTGAGGGATCATTCTATTATGAACATTCAACCTTGAATCATTTCAACATGGTTCATATGTAACATGATTGTTATTTTCTGGATCTTGAAAAAGATCTGATTGAGCCCGCAATGGCCATGGAACATTATACCTAAGGTAATAAATTGAAGTTATAAAATTATTTTCCTAGATCCCATACATTCATGATGCAAATAAGAATCTAGGTATTCAGAGAAATATAATTGTACCTACAAACTTGCATATGATTTCAGATTCTTAAACATGCTCCTCTCTTACATTGTGTGTGTCGCTGAACTAAATTTAAGAGATCATCATAATCAATGTCAAGATCCATGAATTGTAGTTGTTGACTTTGAATTTCGCATGGATGCTCGGGATTATTAACACGTTGCATATACAAATGAAAGATTTGTATAATTTTTATAATGGTTCTTTCAAATAACCTAAACAATTTTCTAACATTTAAAATAAATATGTAGAAATTCTAAACAACTTACATGATTGGATATTCCATCTTGATTGAATCTACTATTCCATGCATTTGTTATTGCATCAAAAAACTCTCTCATCTTTCTAATTGCTTCTAGGTCATTCCAATNTCTTATGTCAAAGATGCATAAACTTAGCAACTATATGTGAGTTCTCAATGATATTTTTCATTTTTCACTCTCTTATCTTAGAAACATTTTGTAGGGGTTCTGTAGGCATTACCTTATGTAGACTTGGCCAATAAATATCTGCTACACTTAGAGTAAAAAAAAATTGATGCACCCAACTCATTTATCAAATCAAACAACTACGCTTTGCATTTTCTCCAATACGAAGGCGTTCCTCGTATCATTGTTCCAAATCTCATCAAATTATCAACAAAACTATCTGATGGTGCATTTTGTAGTCCTTCACGTAATTCTTGGATTGTTAATGGTGCTTCTATGATTTTTTTTTTGAAGAATACTTGATGTTGATTTCAGCGCACGATGTCTTGTTATCATGTTATAAATGTGATACCTAAAAATGAAAATAAAATTCCTATGTAATTAGTTCATAATACGTCAAAAACATGAATGTTATTTAGCAATGTAAATGTAATTAATTTCTGATACCTGAATCCTTTATGATGTCCAAATCTGCCATACTTATATCGAAGTAGATGTCTAGCATATTCATGTAACATTACATCCTTGGACCTTTTTGTAAGGAAGTCACATTTTCCACATGGAAACAACGTTGGAAATGACATTGGAAGCATTTCAACTGTGTTGAACTCATTGATGGGTGACTGTGAAAGTGTTGGCCATTGTGCGTAATCAGAACTTTCAATAGTTGGATTTTCTAACCAAGCTCTTACCAGATCAAGTTCTTTCCCTAGAAGAATTGAACGTGATGCTACTGATGATGTGTGTCTAATAATATTTTCCTCCTTTAAATCAACCAAAGGACCATCAAAATTCTCACCATCCTCCTTAGACAATCTAATATAACAAATCCTTTCAAAAAAATTAACATCTCCTGTATCACTAACATCATCCAAAGCACGCTCATCTATTTCTACATCTTGATAGAATGGATCATTCTGTTTCTTATACAATAAGGTAGCATACACACGCTTTTTATTTACAACAAAGTTATAAGTTGTTCCAATTTGATCAACTCGTCTTAGTATTAGCATTGGAATTTCATGAATCCTCAAAGGTATCCTAGTTGCAATTTCAGATACATCTTGCATAAAATTGATGGTATGTCCTTTATATTGTAATTGACCTCCAATAGCATGCATAACTTGTAAAATAGGATTAATTCATGATATAAGCATTTCTTTAACTTTTGATAGTTTTGATAAGATTATTGGCTAAGGTTCTGGATCCATATTATTATCAGCAGAAAAACGCTTAATCTCTTCACTATCGTGATTCAAGATCCCCATTACTTTTTCATTTGCCCACCTTGCACATGTTGGACCAAATCTTTGTACAAGTTTCATTAACATACTTAAAAAACTTTCATTGTAAATCAAACATTAAATGAATTTCATCTAAAACATTTAGCTTTATTAAATCAAACATTAAATGAATTTCATCTAAAACAAAAATAAAATTTCATTTACAAACCTCACTTCCTTCCACCTATTGTTGCTGCATTTCTACTTGACATGTTCTTTGATGTAAGAGATCTTGTTCCATTCTTTGCAACTCCAAAGGATCTCCCCATTGTCGAGCTTCTCTTCTTCGATCTCTTAGACATTGTTGTCTCACTCGGTTTAACTCACGCTCTCTATCACCTGACATGATCTGTATTTATAGGAANGAGTGAGACAACAATGTCTAAGAGATCGAAGAAGAGAAGCTCGACAATGGGGAGATCCTTTGGAGTTGCAAAGAATGGAACAAGATCTCTTACATCAAAGAACATGTCAAGTAGAAATGCAGCAACAATAGGTGGAAGGAAGTGAGGTTTGTAAATGAAATTTTATTTTTGTTTTAGATGAAATTCATTTAATGTTTGATTTAATAAAGCTAAATGTTTTAGATGAAATTCATTTAATGTTTGATTTACAATGAAAGTTTTTTAAGTATGTTAATGAAACTTGTACAAAGATTTGGTCCAACATGTGCAAGGTGGGCAAATGAAAAAGTAATGGGGATCTTGAATCACGATAGTGAAGAGATTAAGCGTTTTTCTGCTGATAATAATATGGATCCAGAACCTTAGCCAATAATCTTATCAAAACTATCAAAAGTTAAAGAAATGCTTATATCATGAATTAATCCTATTTTACAAGTTATGCATGCTATTGGAGGTCAATTACAATATAAAGGACATACCATCAATNCAAAAATTGAAACAGTAGCGGCAAAATGGATGCCTGTCATATATTTATAATATATATGATGAAAATGCATTCAGCTAATTTCTAATTTACTACGCTTTAGTAGGCATTCCCGAATCTAACGCAAAATGTTCATCTAATGAGGCGTATTTATGATTTTCAATGAGACATAACCTTTTGAACGAGGACGCAACATTTCTAAATGTATTATGCAACCTTTTTAAATGTATTTCTATTTTGCAATGAACGTAACCTTTCATAACACGTCAGTGTTATGCACAAAGTTGGTATTACAGAAATGGCCTATCAGAAAAGTCAACGTTAGTGAACGTTATGGACAAAATTAGCATTACCGAATTATGACTGGTAATGGCCTCTCGGCCAAATTATTGATGCTTATCAAGAAATGTGAGCTACATAAGCACATTTGATACTTACCAGGAAACATGATCTACATAAGCATCATCAAAAGTAAAAATATTAGTACTGATACTTGTTAAGAAATACAATCCATAGAAGAATTATTTAACTAATAATATTGTTTCCAAACATAAATCAAAACAAAACATTGGGTGATGAGGAAATGTCCAAATAATTTAATTAACCAACATAGAATCTAATAACATTGAAGTTTTTTGCCAAATAGGAATCTATGGACTATTAGAGTTGAAAATCAAGCTTCTAAGTGAATTATTAAAATTATGAAATTAGTCAAAGATTAGAAATTAAAAATCTAACACCATTCTAGGTATCTAGAAATTCCTAAAAACATTATTGTTGGTGACCGTTTGGGATGCGACCGCCAACGAGTGTCCTCGAACAGGATTTAGGTGCTTGCTGGTCTCTGGCAATACCAAGGTCCATATACCTCCAAATAGACTCAGTAGTTAATGTGAGTATGTGTGTGTGCTATTGCAGTGTGCGGTTGTAAAAAATGAAATGAGTGGATTTTTGTAAAACTACAAATGACTTATCTTAGAGAGATTTAGCCAACTTTTCCAAGTACTGTGAGCTGTTGAGAGTTCTTATTTTGTTCAATTACCTAGTCTATGCGGTTCTTATAATACCTACTCGTAACAAATAAAATTTTGTAAAAAAATTTAAGCACAACTCTACGAATCTACTTCTAATTTTCCCCAGAGAAAGAGATAGTTCCACAATAAAACTAGAAATAGAGCAAGATTCAATGGAAATATACAGAAAAGAAAGCAAATTTGTGTTAACACCTCAAATGTTTAAACAAGGTAAAATGATACTAGTAAAAACTTCGCAATAAAGCTATCCCAAATTCAATAACTACAAATTGTTCAAACTTCCAAGGCTCAAATAAGCAATTTCTTCAAGACAATCCCAATATGCTACCCAAAAATTTGCTGCGTAAATTTTCACGTACGAGACTTTATTTTGGCTAGAAAACGGATGTCAACAATTGCATTCAATAGAACCTTCAAAAGACTTGATAATTTCTGATTGAAATACCATGGAGATTCACTTTAAAGATAAAAGAAGCTATTCTCGTCCTATCAAAATACCAAAGATTTTCTGAACCCTCTTGACTATTAAATCATTCAATGGCTTGACTACAAGCACAGGCTCTCTTAGAACGATCTCAATAGCAGTTCTTACACGTTGCACAATAATCAAATTCGCTATTAAAATGCTCTTAAGGTTTTCAAACACAAGCTCTTCTATGGCAAAATTTTAATAGAAATTTTTCTATCATGCAACAAGAACAATAAGAGCAATCTAAAAATCCCAAAATTACTTGCACAGTATGATACTATCTAAACCACTAGCTAAACAATTTAAACAAAATAAAAATAATACGCATAACTCATAGGACTACGACAAAGAGGCTGAAATCTTTTTTTTAGCAAGTCATCTTACAAGAAATCTTTCACAATGTCTTCTTTACAAATCTTCCCAAGACCCAAAGTGTGTCTCCAAGTGAGAGCTAGTAGTGTTATCCTTTTCACCCCTTAATCCTTGAAGCTTTTTTATAGGGTTCAAAGGTTGTTAGATTTTTTCAAAATATCTTTGCTAACTTTTCTCCCAAGTAAGGAAGTTATAACTTGCCCAACAAGTTAGGAGACATTACTTGTCCAACAAGTTAAAAAGTTGTAACTTATACATAAAGTTAGGAGAAAATCATGCTAACATTGGCATGTGTAAAGATTACAAATATTGTATAAGCAACAACCTATATAATAATTTTTGAAAAATAAATCCAAGATCTCAATATTATAAGAGCTTCATACAATTGTTATTTTATTTTTATTTTAGGATTTTTAATTACCCATCATGTATAAAGTCTTAGTAATTCACTTGGGATAATTAAATTAATGTTAGGTCTTTAACAAGGGTTCCATACTATTATTGCATGTGAGAAATTGCTGAAATTATCTTTTTACCATCGGACCATGTGAAATTAAAATTTTATTTTTGTGACTTCAATTCCGTGCGTTCGGGTTTTGTATTTGTCTTCAACGATGACGGTTTCTTCCAAATAAACTGCAACTCTGATTTATCGGCATTGGCTAAAACATCTCCTGGTTCTGCTGATTCAGTTGTGCACTTGTCTTGCTGTGTCTTCGTGTCTCTGTTGCCACACTTAGTGGATTGGTATGGTGAAGATTAATGTGTTGGTGTTGGGCACTACTGCTATTTTTGGTAAGGTTGTTTGCAAGTTCATCATTGCAAAGTCTTCTCTAGAAGCAGTTTCCTAACTTCATACATATCCCTTTCAATGTGCACGTTGGGAAGCTGTTCAAGTAATGAGACAAAACCAAAACACGACAACCAAAATGTACTCCCACGCATTGCCCACGAAATTCATGAAATAGTGCAGAGGCCAATAGGATTTGATAGCGCGATGACGACGTGATCATGCCTTAGCTGCACGGCGTGGACCTCCCCGTGGAACAAGAGCTCGCTGATGCAGCGGTAGTGGTGGTCATTGCTGCTTGTTACCTGCTACTGGGGATACTGCGGATTTAGACGTTGATGGCCTTGAGGAAGGCCTAAGTGAGGGCTTCGATTTTGCTCATCTCCAGAGAGAATCTCGCTGTCGGCCATCATGGCGAAGGGCGTCTCGTCACCTAGGGACTTCGCCATGCCATGGCGATGGCGATTTTTCTGATGCCCGGCTACCCCGTGATAAGCACCACATGGCCAGCAATTTTTCCATATTTGATGATTTTGAGGATTACGCCTATTGCTCGCTTGGCTTTGTGCTGCCCCACCATGCCCTCAGAAGCAACTTGTAGCTCCAAGGAATCATCCAGGCCTAAGCCACGTATGTGCGAGTGAGCGCCTATTCTCTCTATTCGAGTCAGGTCTTTGGCCTCTGCTATGTTTAGCTCCGCCATTGCTTCACTTCTTCTTTTGCTTATCCTCCTTGTCTTTCTTTGCACTTCAAGCGATGATACAGCAGCTACCATTGATGCAATAGCCGAATGTATAAAACTATTGCTTCGCAGATATTGCTATTTTAGTTTTTTATCTCTACGTGCTTGTATCTCTTACATTAATTTTCCTGCAGCGGACTGCTGAATTTGCATTGTTGCAAAGATATGCTTTCCTGAAATGAAATGGATACAAAACAAATTTTACTAGAGATGCTCTTTTATTTGCTACATATTCATATCATATAAATGATGCATATAAAAATTGGACTTCCTCCATAATCCTGCTAGACTTTGGTTAGTTGTGATAGAGATGGAAAGTAGGCATTGAGATTATCAGGATATTCATCCGTAAAGCCTAGTGTATCATAATATATTTATATAATCTTACTATAGGAATGGTTCTCCTATATTCTTTTTCTTAAATTAAAAGAATGTTATTGTTAACTTATTCCTTTTCCTCTCAAACTGAACCTTCTTTTTTTTTTTGCCACTTCTCCAAAAACTCTTAACCAATTTTATCATGCCAACCTGTTCCATGAAATGGCCAAAATGTGCCAACATTTCTGCCCCCTTTAAAAGCTTAAAAAATTATGCAAGCCCTTTAAAACTGAACTATACTAAAACTTTTATTGAATTTTCACAACTAAACATACAAATATTTTTGCAGGAAAATTCCCATCAAACATAAGGTTTGATGCTGTAAAAACCTCATTCCTAAGAAAAACAACAATAAACTGTACATTAGCAAGTCCTTCATTCATGGATTATTCTTGAGATGGAAACTGAATTGTGAGTGTTACTCTAGTCCCATGTCCATGACTCTTCATTAGTTGGTTGCTCTTCTTCTTTATCCTCTTCTTTGGTGCAATCTTGATATTGCCCCCAAACATTTGACTCTATCTCCAAACCTCTTAGGAGGAATGAGAATTCATCAGACAACCAAGCCATGAAAGGACACTCTTTCGGTGCTCCACATGATCTAGCTTTCACGTAAGCCTTTAAGACATGTTCAGGGCAACATCCCATCACATATGGAATAAAAGGCTTTCTCATTTTTCTCCCGAAATCCATCTCCCTCTTTCAAATTAGCTCTCTCTTACTTTCCCTACTCAACTTGAATTGAAAGATGATGAAATCCTAGGCAACCCAATCCTCTTTTTATAGGTGCTAAGAATTTAAAATCCCCCCCAAGAGTCTTCAACCAATTTTTTCTCTTTTTAGGCATTCTAACCACTTGTCACAATCCTCACTAAGTGGTGGATGAGTCATCTTCTCCACTTGTCACACTTGTAGGATTCCACTTGTTTCACTTGTAGGCTACCACTTGCCTCACTTGATGGAAAACTATTTTCTAAATATATTTACTATTATAATATACTATCTACTTATCTAATTATATACCAATATCATAATTAAACATAATAATTAATAC
>MNCI01004374.1:191797-205543 GCA_015680685.1 Gnetum montanum
AGCTATTCTCATACCAATACATAAAGCTTCATATTCAGCTTTGTTGTTAGTACAAGGGAAAGATAGATGAATTTCTTTCAGAATTTCAGGTGAATCATTCCTTAATATAACTATATTGACTTCTACACCTTTTGAATTACATGAACCATCAAAGTATAACTCCCATTTATCCTCATTCTTCGATTGTTCTTTTTCAGAACTATAATTTTCTTGAAGTGTACAAATTTTATTTTCAACACCTCCTTTTTCAGCCATTTTACTTTTTCCATTTGAAGTAATATTATCAATTAGCAAAAGTTCACTGTAGATGTATATTTGATTTGGTTCTCCTTTCCAAGGTAGCCACATGTGAGAATAATCTATTAATATGTAACTTGAAAAATTCTTACTCCAACTTCTACTCAATAAGAGACTATGTGAATCTGGTATATCTGCCACTTGAATAGTTACTCTACTTCTAATGCAGGGTTCAGAAGCAATTTCCAATAGGACATTTGGTAATTGACCCACAATCTTCGCTCTACTTTTATCCACTTGAACAATATTTTTATGTGATTTTTCAGGAATCAAACCAAGTTTGTTACATATAGACAGTGGCATTATAGTAAACGTAGCTCCAGAATCAATCAAATAATTGTGTAAGTATTTATCCTTTAATTTCATTGTCAAAAGGAAAGGAAGAGCTTCCTTATTAGAAATACAATCATATGAGGTCTTTAATTTCTCATCATTATTAGACACATAACTTAACTCTGATTCTCTAACTCTCCTTTTACCTTTAATGAACTCTAAAGTCTTTCTTTATTAATCTCCTATTTGAAGCAACTGATAAAAGCTAATATTGGCCTTGACATGTTTAAGGTCTTCAATCAAATCATACTCTCCATCACCAATAAAGCTTGGTTTCTTTATCCATTTATTAAAAGACTGATTTTGAGTGCTTTGCTCTACTTGATTGTCTTTACCTTTATTCTTATCTCTTCTATTTGGCTCAAAAGCTTTTCTCTTAGTATATGGATTAGTAATAACATTTGGGGGTCTAGAAGTAGTTAATCTTTCTTTTGATCAGAGACTATATCCATTTTCCTCATTATTATTACATTCTTCATCTGAAGACATATCTTCTTCAGAACTTGATAGAAAAGAAGTATCGCTAGATCCATTGCTAGAAGATTTACTTGCATAATGAACACTAGATAACTCATTATCAGATTCAATATCAAGAAAGTTGGACATAATAAGGTCACTTTCATCCTCATCTTCTGCTAACTTAGTGTCTTGATGTTTATGCTTTCTATTTTTCCTTTCTTCCTTGATATTAACTCTTGCCAAGGCTTTTTCAAGCTTCACTATTTTGTTAGACATATCTCTCTTTAATTGTCCTTTTTCAAATCCTACTCTTTCATGTTCTTACTCTATCTTAACATGAGATGGACCTGGTAAAGCTTTAAATTGAGCAAAATCTTTCATAGGAATCATAACACTTTCTTCTCTTTTTTAAATTGCAATATTTTCTTCAGGATTCAAGTTCAACTATTTTTCTAACTATATAGCTTCACTAAAGTAGTCATTTAGTGTAGTTAAGTTTGGAGTTCTCCTTAACCAAATTGAAATGTTGGGGTTGATAGCCTTAAGATAAGTTTCTTTAAGCATTTCTTCTGATGGCCTATATTGCCTTTGAAAGAGTCCACAAATTCGTTGCAACTTGATGTTAAAATCTCTAATTAACTCTTTAACTCCCTGTTTAGCTTGTATCAGCCCATAATATAGTTGTTGTTGATCTAATTGATTACCAAATTAGGCCAAGAAAAGATTCTTCATGTCATCCAAACTTATAATACTATTACTTGGTAAGTTCGAATACCAAATCTGAGCCATATCCTTTAAATTTGATACAAAAAACCTACAAGCTTGATCTTGATGTTGAATATTTCCATTAGCTAAAGCTAACTCAAACATGTGAATATATTCTTCAGCTAAATAAGCTTTTCCAGGAATGAAAGGCTCAGGCAAATATTTGTAAACTACCTTACAAATATCATTGTAATTTTGAAATCCTAATGGTGTAACTCCTTGCCAAGGATTTGCCATCCTATTCCTTTGGATAGTTGAACTCTTAGACTTTCTAGATCTTCTCTTATAAATCGATAAACTAGATATAATGGGTGATCTTCTTAATTTTCTATTTTTCACTCCACTACTTGTTCCTAATTCAAAAACTTTCTTTTGTTCTTCTTCTGATGAAGAATCAGTCTTAGAATCAAGAATATCTTTAGAAACTTTCAAATTTTCCAAACTATCAATTTTCTTGGTCATGAACTAAAAATAGAATTTATTAAGCCTTTATAGTAACAAATAATTGTTGATGGGCTAAAATTATAAGGCTTATGAACTTAGAGGCTAAACTTTTAGCCTTCCTTCTAGCTCCAAAAGAACTGTTGACGACCGTTTGGGACACGATCGTCAACGAGTGTCCTCGAACAGGATTTAGGTGCTTGCTAGTATCTGACAACACCAAGGCCCAGATACCTCCAAATAGACTCAATAGTTAATGTGAGTATGTGTGTGTGATGTTCTGGTGTGCGGTTGTGAAATATGAAATGATTGGATTTTTGTAAAACTACAAATGACTTATCTTAGAGAGATTCAACCAACTTTGCCAAGTACTGTGAGCTGTTGAGAGTTCTTATTTTGTTCAATTGCCTAGTCTATGCAGTCCTTATAATACCTACTTGTAACAAATAAAATTTTATAAAAACATTTAAGCACAACTCCACAAATCTACTTCTAATTTTCCCCAAAGAAAGAGATAGTTCTACAAAAAAACTAGAAATAGAGCAAGATTCAATGGAAATAGACAAAAAAGAAAGCAAATTTTTGTTAAGACCTCAAATGTTTAAACAAGGTAAAATGATACGATTAAACACTTCGCAATAAAGCTATCCCAAATTCAATAACTACGAATTATTCAAACTTCCAAAGCTTAAATAAGTAATTTCTTCAAGACAATCTCACTATGCTACCCAAAAATTTGCTACGTGAATTTTCACGTACGAGACTTTATTTTGGCTAAATAACAGATGTCAACAATTGCATTCAACAAAACCTTCAAAAGACTTGACAATTTCTGATTGAAATACCATGGAGATTCACTTTAAAGATAAAAGAAGCTATTTTGGTCCTATCAAAATACCAAAGACTTTCTGAACCCTCTTGACTATTGAATCGTTCAACGGCTTGACTACAAGCAGAGGCTCTCTTACAATGATCTCAATAGCAGTTCTTACACGTTGCACAATAATCAAATACGCTATTAAAATGCTCTTAAGGTTTTCAAACACAAGCTCTTCTATGGCAAAATTTTAATAGAAATTTTCTATCATGCAACAAGAACAATAAGAGCAATCTAAAAATCCCAAAATTACTTGCCCAACATGATACTATCTAAACCACTAGCTAAAAAATTTAAACAAAATAAAAATAATACGCATAACTCACAGGACTATGACAAAGAGGCTGAAATCTTTTCTTTAGCAAGTCATCTTACAAGCAATCTTTCACAATGTCTTCTTTACAAATCTTCCCAATACCCAAAGTGTGTCTCCAAGTGAGAGCTAGTAGTGTTATCCTTTTCACCCCTTAACCCCTGAAGCCTTTTTATAGGGTTCANTCCCAAAGTGTGTCTCCAAGTGAGAGCTAGTAGTGTTATCCTTTTCACCCCTTAACCCTTGAAGCTTTTTTATAGGGTTCAAAGGTAGTTAGATATTCCAAAATATCTTTGCTAACTTCTCTCCCAAGTAAGGAGGTTATAACTTGCCCAACAAGTTAGGAGATATTACTTGCCCAACAAGTTAGGAAGTTGTAACTTATACATAAAGTTAGGAGAAAATCATGCTAACATTGGCATGTGTAAAGATTACAAATATTTTATAAGCAACAACCTATATAATAATTTTTGAAAAATAAATCCAAGATCTCAATATTATAAGAGCTTCATACAATTGTTATTTTAGGATTTTTAATTACCCATTGTGTATAAAGCCTTAGTAATTTACTTGGGATAATTAAATTAATGTTAGGTCTTTAACAAGGGCTCCATACCATTATTGCATGTGAGAAATTGCTGAAATTATATTTTTACCACCAAACCATGTGAAATTAAAATTTTATTTTTGTGACTTCAATTCTGTGAATTCAGGTTTTGTATTTGTCTTCAACGATGACGGTTTCTTCCAAATAAAATGCAACTCTGATTTATCGGCATTGGTTAAAACATCTCCTGGTTCTGCTGATTCAGTTGTGCACCTGTCTTGTTGTGTCTTTGTGTCTCTGTTGCCGCACTCAGTGGATTGGTACGACAAAGACGAATGTGTTGGAGTCAGGCACTGCTACTATTTTTGGTAAGGTTGTTTACAGGTTCATCATTGCAAAGTCTTCTCTGGAAGCAGTTTCCTAACTTCGTACATATCCCTTTGAATGTGCACGTTGGGAAGCTGTTCAAGCAATGAGACAAAACCAAAATGTGACAACCAAAATGTACTCCCGCGCGTTGCCCACGAAATTCTTGAAATAGCGTAGAGGCCAGTAGGGTTTGATAGTGCAATGACAATGTGACCACGCCTCAGCTGCACGGCATGGACCACCCCGCAGAACAAGAGCTCGCTAATGCAGCGGTAGTGGTGGTCGTCGCTACTCGTTACCTACTATCGGGGATACTGTGGATTCAGATGCCAATGGCCTTGCGGAAGGCTTGAGTGAGGGCTTCAGTTTTGCTCATCTCTAGAGAGAATCTCGCTGCTAGCCATCATGGCGAAAGGGGTCTCGTCGCCCAAGGACTTGGCCATGCCCATGGTGATGGCAATTTTTCCGATGCCCGGCTGCCCTGCAATAAGCACCACGTGGCCAGCGATTTTGCCATCTTTGATGATTTTGAGGATCACACCTACTACTTGCCTGGCTTTGTGCTGCCCCACCATGCCCTCAAAAGCAGCTCACGGCTCCAAGGAATCATCCAGGCCTAAGCCACGTATGTGCGAGTGAGTGCCTATTCTCTCTATTTGAGTTAGGTCTTTGCCCTCTGCTATGTTCAGCTCCACCATTTCTTCACTTCTACTTTTTCTTCTGCTCCTTATCTTTCTCTGGGCTTCAAGCAGTGATACAGTAGCTACCACTAACACAATAGCTGAATGCGGAAAACTATTGCTTCGTAGATATCACTATTTCATTTTTTTACCTCTGCGTGCTTGTATCTCTTACATTAATTTCCCTGCACTAGACTACTGAATTTGCATTGCTGCAAAGATATGCTTTCCCAAAATGAAATGGATACAAAACAAATTTTACTTGAGATGCTCTTTGATTTGCTACATATTCATATCAAATAAATTATGCATATAAAAATTGAACTTCTGCCATAATCCCACTAGACTTTGGTTAGTTGTGATAGAGATGGAAAGCAGGCATTGAGATTATCAAGATATTCATCCGTAAAGCCTAGTGTATCATAATATATTTATATAAGCTTACTATAGGAATGGTGCTCCTATATTCTTTTTCTTAAATTAAAAGAATGTTGTTGTTAACTTATTCCTTTTCCTCTCAAACTAAACTTCTTCTTTTTTTTGCCACTTCTCCAAAAACTCTTAACCAATTTTATCATGCCAACCTATTCCATGAAATGGCCAAAATGTGCCAACAATTATCAATTATTATTTTAAACTTTTAGTTATTTTAGAAAGCCATAGAAGCTATGTTTTTGGCTCTTTACACAACTTTTAGGATTTGAAAGGTATGGGGTCACTTTACAAAAGTTATTAATATTAACATGTGGCATCAAATGATGTTGTTAGCATCCATCATGACTTGCATTGCAACCTAGTAATAAGTCATGATGAACTAAAATGTAGAATAAAAAGTACAATTTGATTAGTGTTGGTGAGTTGAAAAACTTTATCTTTTATACTATCACTTTTTAAAGTTATATCATGCCTTAACAACATGAATTACAATCTAAAACCCTAATTTTGCAATTTATAAATTTGGCAAAAGTAAAGCATAATAAAAAATGAAACAAGAAAAATTTAGTCTTTAACCATCCATGCATAATGAAATAAATTATATAATATTAAATCTTAGCAACAAGTAGAAACATGTCAAATCTAGTAGACATAAATCCCAAAACATTTCAACAAAAAATTGTTGAACTAACTAAACCAAAAAAAAATTGAATGTACATAAAACCAAATATTCCAAAAATAAAAGTTAAAGCATTGTAATAAATTTTTCCAACATGATTGAGAGCATTATAGCTATAAATTCTTGCATGATTAAAATCTCCAAAATAGGATCCAAATCCTAGATAAAATTCAACATCAATAATGGGGTCAAAATAAAGCCTAAATAGAGATCCAAAAGAAAGCTTTTACAAAGATCCTAGTTAATGGCATCAACCTAGATATATCTTCTCTTACTTCTAGCAAAGTTTCCTTCTCTAGTTGTATCTTCTAGATATCAATAATATAACTAGATGATTTCTAATAGAATAGTTTTCAAATATTTATATTACAAGGGCATGCTAGGATTAAGCAAAAAGGATAATTTTATTGTGAAGAACTAAAACAAAAAAGAAAATTGCATCAGCACAAGCATCATGAAATGCTTGAAAATGGTTATGTAGATGTAGGGATATTGTTTATATCCATCCTTTTAATGTGGCTATCGTTCAAGTGCCTGGTAGGAATTTTGACTATCTTTGAAATATTCAAAATGTTGTTGGTAGCCAATAGAGGCTCACCATAGTCACAATGGTCTCAATGGCCCCTGTCATGGCCATGATGCCTATGATGAGTCCTACTATGCCTTATTTCTCTATGATTCCTCTCCCCTTGTTGTTGCTCCTACCCTTGTTCTTGGTTATTATGGTGGGATCTATGATCATCCCTATTCGGTCGTTCATCTCCATCCTAATCTCTGTTGTTCTTTCTTTTGTCCTAGCCTCTACTTCTGATATAGAAGTTGGAGGAGGAAGACATTGAGGATGATGATGAGGGTGAGGAAGAAGGAGAATCAACATCAGAATGATTCCTGTGAGATTCTATTCTTTAATCCCTACCTTGTTCCTTATGTTTGATCCTTGTGATTGTCATTATTCTTACTCTTGGATGAATGGTTGTGGCTACCATCTTTCGAGTCCATTCTTCCCATCGCCAAGGTTGTCCACAGTTGATTGCAACCTTTGGTTAAGGGTATCCTCATTAAAGAAAGGGATAGAGTTTGTGTATTGGAAGGTGCCTAAAAAGAATTCCTCACCATCTTTGTGTTGTTGCAAGAATAACAGGGTAGGGAACCTCTTGTATTTTGAAGCCTCATGTTGTGCTTCCATTTGCCAATCCTTCCTCCATTGGGAATTGGTGGGATGATAATCGCTATAGAGGTGGTCTTGAAGTTCATATTCTACATTAATTCTAATGATGCTCAACTAGATCAGATTGTTCATCAACATTGCAAGAATAGATCGGTCAAGAGGTAACACAATGTTGTCTTCTATATCCCTCCATCGCATTTGTTTGTCCTTATTTAGAATGAACGTGAAATCTAAGGTGTAAGGTTCAATATGGATGTAGGAAACATGGAATTGTTGGGACATCTGTGTCTTTGGGACCTCCTATCTTTGATTATTTTTTGTTAAAAAATAAAGAGTGTGCTTTTTTTTTGTGTTCTTAATGATTTATCATTTAATGGTATTTACAATATCTTTGTAAGATTCACTATCTTTCCTACTTAGTACACTTAGCTACACTAAATCCCCAACAATGATGCCAATGATGAGTAGCAAGTAGTCCCCCACCCAACCATATAAATCACAAGCATGTACTAGTGATCTAGTTGAATTCCGTGAACTTAGCACTTAAGTGTGCCAATAGACAAAGATGATGACTTGGGAAAATATTATTGTTGTCTTTTTAGCTCTCATTTGTATGGTTAAGTATGAGCCAAGGCATATGATATTAATTTATATTTTATATTTTTATATATTCAATCCTAAATGTTAGAAAGATAAATGCTTGAGAATTACTAATCTAAATATGTAATGGTTCTTAAGACTAACTAGCCTAACATAAGTATCTAAGCTCACTTTCCATATACATCTTGAACTTGTATCAACACTACTGGGCTACCAAGTGGTCATTACTGGGTGTACCAAATTGTCACTACTAAGATTACTAAGTGTTGAACGGTATACTCAAAGTGGTCATACTTATGTGTTCATTATTAAGTGCATTAACTACTTAAAACAAGAATATAAAATTCATTAATGATAAAGTGCATGTAAGAAATATTAAACTATTCCAAGTGCTACAAGGAATATTAAGAATCTCATCTTTATTATCAGTCACATCAATGTGTTAAGGTACAGGATGCTTGCATAAAGATCCATATAATTGCTTGAGTTCCTACTACAGGCACTCGAAAAATATTCTAACTCTAAAGAAAGAAAACTACAAGAACTTGGCTACACTAATGACATAATATGTCATAAATGTGGTGGGTACACACATTTATATAGATGTGACATGACATTGGGTCGATGCATGCCCATTGACATAGCTAGACAATGACACATCAATAATCTTTGGTGGCTTCTGAGTTTTCAATAAAATTCTAGGTATCTTACATTCTTCATCTAACAATTATTAAATATTTTTATTTTTACCTTTGAAAATATTTAGTGTAGCTATAATTAGAGTTTTGTAAGATACATTTGGATTCCAAATCTTTTGAATCTCATTTTGAAAATCCTCTTTTATTTTTGCAGTTATTTTAAAGTTCTTTTCTCTTATATAATATTTAATATTTTTTTGTTAATGATGAGTGGTGAGGTACCCCTACACTCAACCATATGAATACAAGCGTTTCACGCATGATCTGGTCGAACTCTATAGACGGACTAGTTGTGGTATCTAAACAGTTATTCTTAGCTCGTAGTTCGCTATCTTCCCATCTGGAGTAGTGTTAACTTTGTCACGTATGGTTTAGTCTAGAGTGAGATGTATGATGTGTTCCTATACTAATGCTACTCCTAAATACAATGGGAAATAATATTAACTAAGCTAAGAGAGAGAGGGTGAGAGAGAATCTAAGCTAGCCTAAGTGCGATGAGCATCCCTTCCTCAATCATCTGTACACATCTTGGACCTCGTTCATGACTATCACTAGGATTACCAAGCATAGATCCTAGGTATGCTACTAGGTTACCAAGTAGTCATACTTAAATGCTTGTAATCAAGTCATGCTCATTCCACGTTTAACAGGAGTTTAGGGTGAAGATATATTAACTAAGAAAGCAGTAAATAACAATTAAATAAATGATTAAACTAAGTGAATGCTGCAATGATGAAGTAATCTCAATCTTTATTTTTGGTCATGTGCATGTCCAAGTACGTCACACTCGAATAAGAATGTCGTACAATTACAATCACCACACTACAGGCATGCACTGGGAGGAAAGGGTTATGAGAAGAATTTCTTGAATCTAAACACTTAAAACTAAGAACTAAAAACTCTAAAAAACTACCTACCAGATCTGTCTACCTCTTATTTATAGATGAGGATGCTGCAATATCGTGTACACGATATCACGTATGCGATATTGCGGCCAACAAAATGATAACTCATCATACCCCCACGACGGAATGAAAACTCATCCTCGAGTTACAGTGAGAACAAGCTCCATTGATTACATAGTGGATAGGTATGGGATTATTGACCGGTGAGAATGGGATCATGTCATAGTGTGGAATCGAAACAAAATTAATACACAACACAAGGAATGTGAAAGAAAATCCTACTGCTACAAAATTGATGGAACTCATGTAGTTCCTAGTGGCGGTGGCTCCTCCATAGGTGCGTTTCCCTTGTCTTGTGCTCCAGGTCTTGGGGCTTGATGGCATTCAAGTATGGCCTAGAGGTTCTCCTCTTTGGTTCAGGGGTCTTGCACCATCCATGCTAATGTTTCGATGTTTGATGAAGTCAGCACCTCCCATGGGCAGGGTAGTTGCAGAAACATTTGATTTGCCTTGACATACCAAGCTGCAAACACTTGTCGTTGCTCCTCGTAGGCTCTAGCTTTGTCTCTATATTCTTGTAAATCTGCAAGCCATCAAGACAAGTCTATTGTGCCACCTTTTTGTCCCTGGTAGCTTGCTTTCACCACCTCAAGTTCATAATTTTCAATCTCCATTTTTTGCAATATCTTTTTGCATTCTACAAATTTTTTTCATATTTAATGTAGTTGGTGGCTACTTTTTGCTCGAGCTATATCCTCGGGTGCCTTGTTGTTAAGATGGCAAGGTTGGCATACCACAGGTTTGCCAACTCCATGTATTCAGTAAGGTCCTGGATCTACAAGTCCTGATTCTTAACTTCTACCTGGTGAGCAAATGCATATGTGTCCAACATGGTCCACTAGTTAGTGTGTTGAGCACTGATAACGTTGATGTGGGCCTTGGCCATACGAATCTCTTTCTCAATGATCTGCTTATACATCCCCACCTGGTCTCAAAGTGCTCCTTTAGCTTTTCATGCCGTTTAGCCTCATTTTGCCACATGCTTATTTCAATAGCTATCTTTTGGCAGATGGCATGTACCTCCTCCATTGAGAGGGTTCAATTTTCCTTGGCTAAATGGTTCACATCTTGGTTGACCCAAATGAATTGTTCTTGTAATTGATGAACATATTCTTTGAGAACATTCTTTTTCTTTTCCACAGAGGTCAACCGAAGGTTGATGGCAACAAGTTACTTGTTTTCCTCTTGTAAGGCCCTGAGTGCCTTGGTGTGTGTATGAGTTTGCGCTTGTGCTACAGAGGCATCCCAAAAAGCCTTCTCTTTTTCTTCTACCATATTTTTATTCTCTGTTAATAGCTTGGTGAGTTGCTCAATTTGAAAAGTGTCCAATTGGTCCACGGGAATGAATTGAAAGGGATCTCGTTGTGCTGCCTACAGGGTCACAAGCCTTTCTTGCAATTTTTGCACTTCTACTTCAGCATGCTCGGCCCTCATCTCTGTCAAGACCAGTTTTCCCTTGGTAAAAATGAGATCTGATTGAATTTCTATAACATCCTATGGGATGTTAAACAAGGACATCATGACTTTTCCTATTTGTAGCAATCAATCAAGTACATCCTCATGTTCCATAGGAGTCATTCAGATTCCAACCAAAGTTTGAGCATCTCGTGCTCCTGTGAGATCTACCAGTGGCACAATAGGTACATTGAATGATTCTTTGATGTGGTCCGCAACCACTTCTATGGCTCCTGTTGCATCCTAGTGTTGCATGACCACCACTGTGGCCCCTTCACTAGTTTCTAATTATACTTGAAAAGATGCAGCATTTCCAAAGATCTATTGTGCAAGTGCTTTCCCCTCCTCATTTCTGAATTGATACTTCACCCCTTGCACAATCCAAAGAAACAATGAGTTGTATGGCATCGTCAATGACGTGCAAGAGATTTGCGTCATCACTTTCCCAACTGACCATCTCAGCAATGGCCCTGAGATGGCTCACCAACAATTTGTAATCTTGTGACGGCGGTGGTTGATCTTGGCCTGTGCTAGGCCCTGCTTCTTGTTTTTGGTTGGATCCCTTACTTGGAATTTGGCTAGGTCCTACAAGTTGAGTTGCAATTGGCCCTGCCATCTATTCTTTTTCTTATTCTGGTCCCAGCTTCTCACCAGTGATTTTCCTTGTAGCTGGTGGCTTTAACAATTCAGCATATGAAGCATTTTAGGCTTTTTGGAGGACATCATTAGTGTATCCTCTGATACCAGCATGTCAGCACAACTTCCTGATAAGGCAAGGGAAGGGCAACACCATCTTCCTTGTCTTCTGTTCTTCAAACTGGCTCAAGATCTCCGTAAAGTATAGATGAGGCATGTTAACATCAACATTTCCCATTAGCACTGCACACCCTCTTGCTGCATATGTTGAAATTCTTTTTAAGCATTTTGTAGGGAAGAGGTGATAAGTTCCTATTTTAAAATAAATCCTTTCCTTTGTCTTCAACTCCCCAAATGTCTTATCTTCCTTGCCATATGCCCTTTCCAACCAAACTCGTCGCACATCAAGGTCTAAACGGGTAGACAACTGAGCAACCTTGGACCCTATATTCGGAAGTTTTAATACTTCCAAAATGGCCTGAATAGAGAAGTCAATAGTCACACCAAAAATGTTAACTGTGGTTCCTTGTTCTTTATTGTGCCAAAATTGGTACGTTTCCCCTAAATACCAAGCACTACTTTCAAAGAGGATAGGTCATAATGAGGACCCTATGAGGTGATCCCNGCTTTCAAAGAGGATAGGTCATAATGAGGACCCTATGAGGTGATCCCTAACGGCCTCCAGAGCAAACTCTACAAACGATCCAAATTTTAACTCCACAATCACTGTAGTGAATGTGGACTTCTTTTGAATGGCCTAAACACAATCCTGGGGCAACGTGAGATGTTGTCCCTGTTTAGCTGTAGCAGTCGCTCCTTCTTTTGCTTGCCTTGATTGTACAGTAGTAGGGTCCTCTTGGTGGATACTAAATGATTGTTCCTCCTACTTTGCATGTTGTCCAGTAGGATCTTATCTTCCTCCTCTCCTAGGTTGTTTGCTCCCACCTTGAGTAGGACCCTCCTATTGTCCTCGTTTCGGAGCCATCTACAATCACATGGGGCCAATCGTTAGTAAGGTTGTTACCAAAGTTAGGTTATACCTCACTGCTTACCTTAATAGATTTACTTTATTTTTGTGTGATGTTAATTATTGGAAGAACAAAACCCCGAAATATTATAATGTTGAGTCCTCTTTGCTTAGGTGGTTTCCAAATTTAATTTTTTGGTATAGCTAAGGGGATGAAATTTTTTTTGACACATTTTATTCTTAATTTTACAACTAATTACCCTTAAATATGTCCTTCGAGTGATGATGAATTTCAAAAAATTTATGTGCTATTCGATGTGTGCCCCTTCCCCATGACTAAGATGAACACTCCAAGTTTAGGTAGGTTTAGACGAAATGAAAATCGGAGTACCAATGAGCGAGTTATGAGTATGAAAGCAAGGGTTGCACAATCACAAGTCGTAGAGAGAAAATTGGAAAACTCCCCTTGCATGAATAGTTGAAAATGAGGTGAAGTGGCATGGGGGTCACGTATATATAGCTTGAAGGGACATGATATCGTGTACAATACATCGCGAACGTGATATCGCGTTAGCCGCGATATCACGTACGCGATATCTTGGCTTTATTGATATTGGGCACAATAAAAGATACCGATTTTTTTAAGATTTTCTTTAAATGGACATTGTAAACTAAGGACATTGGGCTATTGTTAAGCAGTTCTAGGGTAATTCAATTAGTTTGAAAGGCACGAATAATTATGATGGTGTGGAATTTATCAATAAGGACCTTGGATGGGAGAAAAAGCCTATGTGATGGTTCATAGGAACATTGAATCGAAGGGATAGTAATAAGGGAAAGAAAATTGTTGGCAATATGTTGGGGGTAATAGGTGGTGTGTGGAAGATGTGTTATGAGTGTAAATTACAAAAATTATGCAAGTTGGTCCTCCCCAAAGTAGGTTCCAACCTATAATGCCCTTGCGTAACCACACTTAAAAGTGTTCGTGGGTACTCAAAGGGTTAAATGTAATCCACACTAATTCCAAAAGCACACACATGTAAGTATCACCGGAATGAGGTA
>MNCI01004374.1:206105-259903 GCA_015680685.1 Gnetum montanum
TTAATCCTCACCATGCTCAACCGTTTAGTTATGGGGGATATCCCCCATTCTAATAACAAGTAGGATTAATAAATATTTTTCATTTTCTTTAATTTTACAATTTTTTGTTTTTTGGTTTTTCGGTTTTCAATTTCTTGTTTTATCTTTTTGTCTTTTTATCTTTTTATAAAAGTAATCTCATCTATGAATAAAAAACTCATGTGGCTCATTGGTNAAAAAGATAAAAAGACAAAAAGATAAAACAAGAAATTGAAAACCGAAAAACCAAAAAACAAAAAATTGTAAAATTAAAGAAAATGAAAAATATTTATTAATCCTACTTGTTATTAGAATGGGGGATATCCCCCATAACTAAACGGTTGAGCATGGTGAGGATTAATAAATGAAAGATGAGGATCCTTGCATGCTGGGAATATTGAAACTTGGTCATACTTACCCCATTGGGGTTCACACACCTTATTATAGTAAGCATAGTGGGATAATTTATAAGATGTGGTTCCCAGGTAAAGAGTTGACCCACTATGATACTTGAGACCATAAGATGGTATGCAAGGATCGGGATGTCACCCTCCATGGCCATATTCATTAGGCCGTATGGTTGTTGGAGTGTTAATTGGTGGCCTTGATGAAGTGACACGAGGTATTCGGTCTGAAGAGAAGGATGCACCATAGTGTTGGACTTGTGCTGAGTTGGAGAATGTAGTGGCCTTGGAATTATGCTGTCCCTTCCTACAGTCATGTTTAAAGAAAGGACGCCTTCAATGTTGAGGAGGTCTCTCACTACTATTGGCAATAGTAGCACAAGTAATGTTCACATGTTGTTGCTATGGTGCAGGCACTTTAGGAATAGTTGGTGGTGATGTAGAAGAAGGAAAAGGATGAGAATGTTGAAATTTAGAAGAAGTGTCAGGTACACAAGGCAATGGTTATGTTGAGGACATGGGCTGATAGTACTGAGGGAAATAATAATAAGACCAGATAGAGTATGTTGACCCAGATAGGGAAACAAGATGTTGAACTAGATAAGCATTTAGATTCAGATGATACGAAGGGTGTCTCCAATTTAGGGATGGCTTCCCCCACAACTAGGATTGTTGCCACTGTGATCGAACACAGTATCTCTGTACGAACTATGGGTGTAACATGTTTCCCCAATGCTCATATAAATGTAACAAGATTGGGAAGCCCTTGGGGTGATCGTACAGGCAGATGTTGCATTCATACGTATGATTGGTAGTTGAGCTCTTATTTTCCTCATCCCTTCTTTCCAATTGTCTAATGATACTTGGTCCTACTTCTTGGGTTGTCAAAACTCTATCTCCAATAATATCAATATATTCTCCACACTTTTTATGCATCCATTCCAACATCTTATTGATCTTTGCCTCAACCTCTTCTAATGATTGTTGTACTGGCAAAGATGGTTCTTCCTCCTTGAGATTGGTTGATTTCTCCTTTTTGTGATTATGGACCTTTGTTAAGTTGAGATTCTAGTCCTGTTGATGTTTTTCAACACTCTCCCATCTAGCCATTTCTTCTTCTTCTTTTGCTACCCTCTTAATAAGCTCTTGGAATTGATGGGTTCGTAGTTTGTATAGTTGACCTTGGGCATACATCCCTAGGGTCTCTCTTGTTTCATCATGAATCCCATCAATGATATGGTACATTAGCCTTTCCTCGGAGAACTCATGGCCTAGACAATTTTTTAACAGTGCATAATATCTTTCTAAGGCCATGTCCAAGGGTTCATGTTGTGCTTGTTTCTGCTCTTGTATTTGTTTCCTCAAGGCTAACACTCTTGCGTAGGTTTGATATCTTTTGTTAAAGAGTTCTACCATTGTTGGCTAGCGTCATATTGAATTTGGTTTTAACGATCTATACCATACTTTTGCTTGGCCAACGAGTGTCATAGGAAAGAGATTAAGCTTTTTCCAACTTTTGTCAATGTTGTTCCATGTGTAGGCATCGTAGAAGGCTAGTAAATGTTGTTGCGGAGCTAATTCATAACCTCCTGAGAAATTGGGAAAGTTGTTTAAATCGAGCCTGGGTAGGCAGCTCTCTTTACGATGCCTACAAAAGATTCCAACAGCCTCTTGTATTTGCATTAGGCTTGTAGTGGCCAGTAGGGGTTCATCATCATCAAGTAAGTTATGCTTTCGTGTGTTGGGATGATGTTGCCTTCATTTATGTTTATAAGAAACCCCCACCTCAGGTTGCATACTCTAATTTTCATTGTCGTATAATTCATTGGTTCTCCAATGAATTTCCTCACTAGATGTGACACTATCATAGTCTTGTAGAAGAGGCATGGTTGTGCAACTGTGTGTGAATTTATATGTGACTTTTTATAATTACTTCTCCCTAAAATATATATCATTAATTCCTATACAATGACCCTGTATGATATAACTAATCTGGATAACTAGCACCATCCCCGGCAACAATGCTAATGATGAGTGGCAAGGTACCCCTACACTCAATCATACGAATACGAGCATTTCACGCACGATTCGGTCGAACTCCACAAACAGACTAGTTTTGGTATCTAAATAGTTATTCTTAGGTCGCAATTCACTGTCTTCCCATCTGTACTATTGTTAACTTTGTCACGTATGGTTTAGTCCAGAGTGAGGTGTATGATGTGTTCCTATACTAACACTACTCCTAGATACAATGGGAAATAATATTAACTAAGCTAAGAGAGAGTGTGTGTGAGAGAATCTAAGCTAGCCTAAGTGCAATTAGCATCCGTTCCTCAATCATCCATACACATCTTGGACCTCGTGCATGACTACCACTGGGATTATCAAGGGTAGATCCTAGGTATGCTACTGGCTTACCAAGTAGTCACACTTAAATGCTTGTAATCAAGTCGTACTCATTCCGCATTTAACAAGAGTTTAGGGCGAAGAGATATTAACTAATAAAGTAGTAAATAACAATTAAATAAATGATTAAACTAAGTGAAAGCTGCAATGATGAAGTAATCTCAATCTTTATTTTTGGTCATGTGCGTGTCCAAGTACATCACACTCGAATAAGGATGTCATACAATTACAATCACCACACTGTGAGCATGTACTAGGAGGAAAGGGTTAAGAGAAGAACTTCTTGAAACTAAACACTTAAAACTAAGAACTAAAAACTCTAAAAAACTACCTACCATATCTCTCTACCTCTTATTTATAGATGAGGAGATAGGCTGCGATATCGCGTATGCGATATCGTGGCTATCGCATAGGCGATATCACGTATGCGATATCGCGGCCAACAAAATGATAACTCATCAGTTAATGATATAAATTATAAAGAGTGAAGATATGATTCAATTATTTCTTCATCTACTTCAAAAAATTTCATATTACTATTATTCTTTGAACTAAAAAGAAGAAAATTAATATTGGAGCTACCTTATGATCCTCCAAAAGTAAAGTCACCTAATTTTGGATATTTATTGATGTCATTTAGAATTAATAAATCTAGTCCTTATCCCTAAACTTACAACTATTTTCCCCTATGTTTAAATTATTTTTCAAACTACTAATTCCATTTTGCACTTTTCTTATTTTCTAAAAAGCTTTAAAGATTCCTATCATTAATTGGGATCTTATTACAACTAATTCTAGCATTAAAGTTATCACATATGCAAACTTTTCCTCTTTGAGCAAAACTAGCAATATCTATGCAAGGAATTAAAAGTGAAAATCTCTTCATAAATCTTCTCATTCATAGAGAGTAGCTTCTCTAGGTACAAGTTGCAAAAAGTTGAGAATAAAAACATTTTTACTATAATATTTTTAGCCAAGCATACTACTTGTATACATCTATCTTTTCTATTTGGACTTACTTATAAAGAGAATTTTAAACAAAAATAGCTAAACCTCCAAAATGTTTTCCACAATCTACATTTATTTTATAGGGAAAAGTTAAAATAAAAAAAATAGACCAATTTTTTTTGGATTTTTTAGGTTCCTATATCTAGGAAATACCCAAAATGTCAAATTTGTTAAAGAAAGATATATTATAAAATACCTTCACTTTATCTGTTATTGATTCATCAATGTTTAAAATATCTTCTTTGTGAAGTTATTTAAATACTTATATTTGGTAATTACTTCTTGCATCCAAAATGCTACAAAACTTTCTGCTCTTACTTCTTTGACTTTTCTTTATGTTATAAATATTGTTGCAAGTTACCTTTTGATGAGACCTTCCTTGATTCACATTTTATAATCCTTTAATTGACTATAATGTTTCAAAACATTGGATCTATCATTTGCATTATGAAATTTGATAATCATGTCCCTAAATTTATCATTTTTAGACTCAAAATAAATTTACAATTCAATATGCATTTATTTGGTATGATATAAAAACTACAACATAATGAAATTGTAACTATGGTTGTAATTGTGAATGTGAAACTGTAAATATGAAAATAACATAATAAAGTAATATAATTAAAAACACAATGTATTAAATGTAGAATTTTAAACATAGTGTTTTTGTAGCAACGCTGTGATAAAATATCAAAATGGCTATAGCTTATTGTTGACCTCTTGGTATGTCAAAACCTTAAGGAAAATCGAGAGCATACAATGTTTGTTGTGGATGATGTGTTTGTAGGACATGAACAAGAACTTTACATCAGAATTAAGGACTCAATAGAAACAAGATCTAAAATGAGAAGACAAAGTAAAGACTACATAGTTTAAGATGAAAGCATGGATAAAAATGAAGGCTACAAACCAAATGAAGATGCTTCAAGGGTTGGGAAGAAGACAAATTAATGGGAGAAAGCCTTAGAATACAAAGTTCAAAAGTAAAGAAGACATCTTTTAGAAATAGTATACATCTCTATCCTAGAGAAGACATCTCCCCAAAGACGTTCCATAGAAGATGGTTCATTTCTAGTGAGACATCTCTTCTAAATTAAGGCCAATCTTAGGTAGACATCTTAACTCTGAAGAAGACATCTACACTAACCATTGGGTAGCCATTTACCAAATTTTGAGGAATTTTCGGAAACTCCAAGCCTATAAAAAGATACTAAATTCTATGGAATTGTGTAAGAACTATTCACATCAAATCAATCATTATTTTATCTATGCTATTATATTCTTGTTCCTCATTGTAACATCATATGCTTGGTTGTATGTTGTATTCAGCTTCAATGAAAAGGATTTGTAAATTTAGTTACATTGTTTTCTTGTATCTTTCTCTTTGTCTTATTACCCTACAGGGTTTATGTGCATTTTGCAAAAAGGCATCCTCATTGAGCTTGTTGGGACCTTACAAGGTTGAGTGGTTTTACAAAGTCAAAATACTCCATAGCATAGCTTAATTTTGTAAAGGTTATGGGATACTTAAAACCACATTCTAAGTTTGTACAATGTTTTTGAAGGGTATGATGCCCTTCAAACCACATTTTATTAAAAAATAAAGTTCTAAAGTGTGCACAAATTTTACCCTCTGAATGTGAAAGTACCTGACAAGCCAAGAAAAATAACATTTACTTTCCTTTCATTGTAGAGAAGTCACGCCATCTATGACTAACCCATGAGTCATATCCAATGAAGAAATGATTCAAAATTCAAAAAGATCATCAAGAAAATAAATAATTAGAATAAAATCCAAATAAATTCCAACTTATGACTATCACCCATAAGTAAAATCATGAGTTTTCATCCTAACCTTTAGTCACAAGTTCAAGAATGAAAATTAATGATTAAATCAATATTGAAATCATAAATACAAGCATAGATCTCAAGGATCACAAGGAAGACTTTGCCTTATTTACAATTCTACCTTGCTCTCTTCACAATGCAGCAACCTTGATAGTCATAGAATGGACTCCAATAATCACCACAAGGTTCAACAAATCCTCTCTTAATAATTTCAAAGAAATTGATTTCAACTTGATGTGATTTTTGCTTAGGTATTGATTCCTCTTCTTCCTATTCTATATTCCAATACAATGTGGAATGTCTTATTTATACTCCATAATGTGCAACAATGTTTAAAAATAAACCTTATAATATTAAGTTGATAAGATGCCAATCCATGATAATAGGTGTAAATGCCAAGTTGGACATTCAAATGTCTTAATTTAACATGGAAGCCACATCTTCATCTTATGCAATGCTTCCATGCAAACATTGTGCTTCCTTGGATTTTTCACAAAAAAAAGGACCAGCTAGCCTTGCTATTGAAATATACCCAAAATGTTGAGTGGGTCATTGTCAAATGGTGTTAGTAGGAAGATAAGCACTATCAATGCTACCACTATTAGTTGTAGGTAAAGTTGTTGTTGTTGGATGCTACAAGTACTGGTAAAATTCTCTAGCAAAGCCCCATGTCAAGACAAAGAAAAAAGAAGGCTAAGGTTGCCATGTAAGTGTAGTTACATTTACCAGAGGTAGAAGATCTATAATAGTTGGCCAAGAGACATGAAGTGTAGTAAGTTACAAAGGAGAAGGCCAACATGACTACTGGTCCTACAATCCATCCCAACTGTGAAATACTCCATGCTAATGAAAAAAATTCTACTTCAATTACCACTATGATTATGTGCATCACTACAGTCCATAACATGGTGTGAGTGATGTTCAGTTTGGTGGCTATGTGTCTGGCCTGGGACAAGAAGTGATTGTATATGACACATCACACAAGCAGGGTGCCCTTGTTGGCCTAGTATGTAAAACATTCCATATTGAAGTTGTGAGTCATTCCAAACTTATCTATTAGTATTTTTAGTTACTCTACAAACTACAAAAATACAAGTATTTCCCTCTTCTACTGCTGATTCTTATTTCTTGTTGTAACTTTCTCTGCAAAACTTTGGCTTCATGCAGTATACAGTATGTCATATGCACCATGAATAATGTGCCATGTTAAGATATACGTTACTTTGTGGTGTAGTGTTCTATGAATACATCAACTTGCAATTCAATGGAGTGGAGGTCAAGGACATTTCCATGAACACCAAGGTGGACGAGATATACAAGATTCTCTTCCTCTCTCTGCACTACTTGAGCCTAGCAAGTATATTGATTGTGATACTATTCTTTGTGCTTTTGTTGCATCCACAAGTTCCTGGAGCTTGGTTTTGTACTCATTGAAGATGTTTATTTACTTTATCAATGTCCATTTCTCCAAATACGACCACATATAAATCATTGGAAACCCTAGTGTCCATGATGATATCCACCTTGGGAGGAAAATATTTGGGCTCAACCTCTAAAACCAATTCTAGCATTGTCTCTTTGGATACTCCATTGAAGAGGTAGCAAGCTCCTAGAGGTGCTAAGAACAATTCCTAAATTTCAATGTGATGTACCATGTAATCTACTCCTTCATGCTTTTTGGCAATGGATTTTTTGTCCGCAAACTCTACTGATCTCAGCAATATCTCTGAAGCATGGACTTAATTCTAGAAAGTCTAAAAATGTGTCATCTTAGACAAATTTTATTTCTCAATTTAGTTCTCTTATGTATCTCAAGTTCACTAGTTTTTCTGCTATAGTATTGTTAACATCGTCACCGTAATTGTAGTACTGAGCAAGCTCTATGACATATAGATGAAGACTTGTTCCTATAGAAATGAGAGAGATGTTAAAACTCTAGTTTGTGGTGAATGGTATGGTAGACCAACCCCTTATAGTATCATTCATATTAGTGACCACAAATCTTTCAATGTAGTCAAATGCCACATCTTCACTGGAGTAGGATGCACCAAATTGTAGGATTTCTCCACATTGCAGAGCTGTATGGTATTACCATGTTGACATTGCCGTAATTCAGGTGTCATCGTGATGAGCCACAATGGTGTGCCTACTGCGAAAAATTTCCACTATAACCAACCATGTACAAATACTGTTGTTGATTGCTACCCAGCAAGTAATCCACTTGACTCTTTGAGAGCTATAGTAGCTCTGCTACACTCCACCTGGTACCTTCACAAATGACGCTACTTCTGCTAGCTGAATCTACCACAACAAAAATAACAGAAACAACGAGAACACGTGCAAGCGCAGGTGCTTCTTCATGTCAGGCCGATGTCGCAAATATGAGAGAGAGTGTTTGACTATTCTAATATCTATCATGTTTACATATAATTATATATAATGTTTATATATATAGTGTTTATATAANATAAAATAAACATTAATTATATAATATATAATAAAATTAATTAAAATACATGCATTTTGCAAGGATACTTATTTAAAAAGTGAACAAATTTTGGGGTTTAACAGTACCCAAGTTGGGGAACCACATAAAATTTGGTGTTTTTGTGTGATAGGTGAAATTGAAATTAGGGAACTTATTCAATCCTCCTTCTAAGTTCTCAATCCTCAAGTGATATTAGAACTTGGTACTCTTATGTTTAGCCTCAAATCTCAAAGTATGACCTACAAAGGGAACATCCTACACAAAACCACCAATGTTTAATGGGTTTGATTTTGCCTATTGGAAGACAAGGATGCAAGGCTTCTTTGAGTTAATGGAGTTTGAGGTATGGGAGCCCATCCTTGAAGGTTACATACCACTTGTCAACAGCACATCAAGGGCCCTCAAGCCATGGAGCAAGTGGACACCAGAAGAAAGAGATAAGTTTATGTGTGATTCTAAAGCAAAATATTGTTTATATTGCACATTAAATAAGTTTGGATTTAATAGAGTAGCTAGATGTAGAACTACCAAAAAATTTGGAAAACCTTAGAAGCTACCTATGAGGGCACATCCATAGTTAAACAATCAAAACTCTTGGTTTTGCAAAGTGAGTATGAGAAACTCAAAATGCGGGAAGGAGAAAAGATAAAAGATTATTTTTCTAAGGCAAATGATCTCATTGTTGCAATTAGGGGTATAGGCAAGGACTTGCTTGAAAATGATGTAATCATTAAAATTATTATAACACTACAACCTAAGTTTAGACCTTAGGTTATAGCTATGAAAGAAAGTAGAGATTTTTCGGTCTTAAAATTTGAAGAACTCCAAAGTGCTATCATTGCTTATGAAATGAATCTCAAAAGTGAAGGGGCAATAAAAGAAAAGTCCATTACCTTAAAATTGGCATCCAAAGAGAAAGAATTGACTAAAAAATATTTGAGTAACAAAGGAAAAAAATCTCTTCTATCAAGAAGAGTTCAAAGGCTTCTAGCAAGAAAGGAAAGAAGCCTCAAGCAATCAAGACCCAACCAATCCAACTCCAAAGGTAAGGATAGAGGTAAAAAAATTTTAAATTCTAATTTTGATGCTTTTCCAATAGAATGTTGGGTATGTGGTGGAAGAGGCCATGTGGCCTCCAAATTCCCTAGCAATGGCAAGCTACAACAAAAGGATAAGACCGACATGGACATGAAAAAGACCAACTTCTACACAAGTTGAGATGATGACAAGCAAAGTGAAGAAGAGGTTGATGACACCATGAAAGATTCTCAGCTCATATGTATGGCCTTTAAAATGGAGAATCATCACAAATTTCTAATGAACCAAATGGTAAGTATGATGAAAGGTATAGTGAATTACATGAAGAAATTCTTCTCCTACATTATTTACTCAAAAAGGTAAAGAAAAATATGAATAGAAAATTTTTTTAAACTCATACCTTATCTTCCAAATTAAAAGGAGAAATCTCATACATAAAGGCTGAGATTCAACAACTAATCCCATCAAATGAAAAGAAATGTTAGGATTCTCAAGAAGAAAGAGTTAGTGATAGTAATGAAAATTAGCCTAGAAGTGAAAGCTTGGAAGAAACCCCACAAAAAGATACTATTACTAGCTCAAGCATAATCAGGTTTGATGAATCTATTCATGAAGAAGATACATTATATGTTTGCAAAAATTATGGATCTAAACAAGATTATTATTATCCTCATATTGGACAAAATAACATTGATGCTTGGTCTTGTCAAAAGGAACCTAGTAAGTGTATGTTGTAGGATGCAACAACTTGGAAAAATGGACTAAAACTTGGAAAAATCTTTAGAAGAATGAATGATAAAAAAAATTACCATAGATTCTCCTATCTTTAAGAACATAAACAAGAATGATTACCATACAAGATTGGAGACATCAATTAAGGAACTAATGAAAGAAAATCAAAGGGTAAGGAGGTACTCCATGATAGAGGACCTCATCTCAAACTTCACTAGTCTTTCTCACATCAATAAGTAAGGTAATTCATGGTAAGTTTTGTTTCCTTTCTTGCTAGTTAAAATTTGGATCAATTTTTGAATATATTATGAATTCTTTTTATCAAAGAAAACATGTATCTTAATTCATAGAAAAAGATATCAAAGTAGTATGGCCTATCTCTCATGTTATCTCTTGAACTCTTTAGTTGCTTACATGTCCTTAAAAATTTTTGTTTTTGTTTTAAGAATATCTAATTTTAAGAATCAAGAATGGTATTACATCCATAGATGCTACTAACATGAGAACTTGAACCAATTTTTGTAGGATAATGATGAAGAAAAGCATAGTTGGATGATTAAGCAAGAAAAATTTATTATGGATTGTTCCCACTAATTTTTGTCTAATATTTTTGTCTTTCTATAAACCTTGTTGGATTACTCAATATTCTTGAATAAGCAAGATTATAAAAAATTAGCTTTAGATTTTGATCTTGGACCTCATGAATTACTATGAAGCATCAATACTTGAAGAAGATCTTCGTAATTCTTAAGAAGGCAACAAAAGGTATATTCATTTGATAAAAATTAAAGGCAAAAGAGAAAAATGTGTTTGATTCAATACTTAAGATTTTTGTTACCTAAGAGTGATCACCATTTGTGCAAGTATTTGAAATTCATTTAAATATATCTTTATGATAGTTGACATATTATAAATATATATTCTTTTGAGTACTTAAGTCCCTTGTTGGTACACAATTCTTACTGAAGAAAGATGAAGTACTTACACTTCTATTTTGAAATTATAAAAGCCTCTTAAGAAATTTTAAAATGGATAATATACCTCAACCTTCCCTAATATAGATGTGATCAATATGGACATCTTAGAAATTGCTTTATCTCTTAATCTAAAAACTGATGTATCTTTTATAAGTTGAGTATGTATGTACTTGCTCATATGAAAGTTTTGTAATGTATTGAGAAAATTTTATGAGGTATTATAGGGATTGTGCATTCTTATAATTATCTTATTGCTAGTTGTAAGGCTCTACTCCTTTTTGATGATGTCCAAAAAGGGGAAGAATTTAACGATGATCTTAGATATCATATTTGATTGTGATAAATGTGATGACTTGTAATATGATTGTGATATATGTGGGTAACATTAGTATGGATTAAGCAACTTTGAGACCTTATGGATATATTTGAACAAGTTTCATGAGTGACATTACTGTTAAACAATAATAACTTTATGGACATACTTAATTAATATATTTGAACATCTCTAACCTTATGATGATATTAATGATTATCTTTCTAAATTTATAGTTTTGACATTATGGTGGTACTAATGCTCTTGTTTATAGGTTCTTCGTCATGAATTTCCTCATTCAAAAATTCACAAGTGTCTTAATGACTAATGAGTTGTGTGTTGTATTAAGGATATACTTTTGCAATCTTTCATCATCTTTAGCTCAATCAATTTCAGGATCTACTAATCCATTTTATTAAGTTTTGAACATCACCAAAAAGGGGAAGATTGTTGAACTTTTGGTATGTCAAAACCTTAAGGAAAATGAAGAGCATAGAATGTTTATTGTGGATGATGTATTTGCAGGACTTGAACAAAAACTCCACATGAGAACTAAGGACTCAAGAGAAATAACATCTACAATGAGAAGACAAAGTAAAGACTACATAGGCCAAGATGAGAGTTTTGACAAAAGTTGAGGACATGTCTTCCAAGGACTAGGAAGAAGACAAATTAATGAGAGAAACCCTCATAATGCATAGGTCAAAAGTTGAGGACATGTCTTCCAAAAATAATAGACATCTCTATCCTAGAGACATCCCATTTTCCAGATAGACCTCTCTCCTAAATTTAGGCCAATCTTAAGTAGACATTCTAACTTCAAAGAAGACATCTACACTAACCATTGGGTAGTTGTTGCACAAATTCCAAGGAGTTTTAAGAAACTTCAAGACTATAAGAATATACTAAAATCTTTGGAATTGTACAAGAACTACTCACAATATATCAATCATTGTCTTATCTATGCTATTGTATTCTTATTCTTCATTGTAACATCATCTACTTTGTTGTATGTTGTATTGAGATTCAATGACAAGGACTTGTAAATTTAGTTACATTCTTTCATTGTACCTTTTTTCTTTTTCTTGTTGCCCTATGGGGTTAATGTGCTTCTTGTGACATGGCATCCTCATTAAGCTTGTTGGGACCTTGTGGGGTTAACTAGTTTTGTAGTGTGAAAACACTTCGTAGTGGAGCTCAATTTTGTAAAGGTTGTGGGATCCTTGAAACCACATTCTGAACTTGTTGGAATCTTTTGGGATTAAGTGGTTTCACAATGACAAAACACTCCAATGTAGAGCCCTTCAAACCACAACTTATATAGGGTGCGATGCCCTTCAAACCACAACTTATTGAGAAAAAAAGTTCAAAGGTGTGCGTAAATTTTACCCTCCAAGTGTGGAAGTACCCAAGTTGGGGAACCACATTAAATTTGGTATTTTTATGTGGCAAGTGCTATTTAAATTTGGGAACTTCTTCAACCCCCCTTCTAAGTTCTCAATCCACACATATTTATCTAGTGTATTTGAGAAAATGTTGGAAAAATGGAAAAATGACTATGGTGTATTTTCTTTAGCATATTTCAGATAGCACAAGGATAAAAGGGGAAAATGGAGCAAACTTTGAGGATTCAGGTAATCTTCTTACTGCACAAGAGATACTTAGAAAGAAACTAGTATAAAACATAAGAAATAATAACACTAAGACTTAAAAAAGCTAGCACCAAAAATCACTTAAAATAGCATCCAAAACTAAATATGCAAAGAACAATTGGCAAAGAAGTTGTAAACAAAGACTACATTCAGGATTGGGCAAAGAAAATAGGCAAAGGCCCTTTTTCTAGCACCAGAAAATTGTAGTAATGGAAAAATTCAAGCTAGAAATCAAACTGACCAATGTGAAATATTTTCACCTATAGATCCATGGGTCTCAGAAAGAATCTAAGTGCCTTAGGAGGTCTTTTTGGCCACCTAAGAACTTATAGAGTTTGTTACCAAGTGAAATAAGCAAAAATGAGCTATGATCAGAGCAAATGAGAGATCTAACACTGAATATTTGAAAATCAAAAGAAACTATAGAAATAATGACAAAATGTAGCCAAAAAAAATTGCAAATGTTATATTAAATACTGTAATGTGATGTGAAGTAGGTTTAGAAGATATATATTAATTGGCTTTCAAAAGCTTGAGAATATAAATAGTTTAGAGATCTCTTTGAAACCATTATTGAAGGTTTGATGTAGGTGGGCAGGGCATGTTCTATAATTTATCTGCATGCATCTGTCTTGATTGATCTGCTCTTGATAAATAAATGCACAATAGGTTCTCTCTGCAACAAGCCTCAAAAGTCTCTCTATGCTAACCAAGTCTCTAATGTATCCCAAAGTTTCCTTCCTACCAAATAAATATCTTGTACTCACCAAAAAAAGGTCCTAAAAAAAATGCTAATTCTCTCTTAAATAGATCACAATTTGTTGTTTCTCCATTAATTATTCTCTAATAAGATTCTTGGATGGTTACACAACATTTTTGACAATTTCTATGGTCCAAAACTACATTGTTTTTATCACCAACATTTTTGAATGCAGTGAATTTAATCACAATGTCTTTGGTCATGTATTTAACAATTACAAGGTTAATTATGTTGTTGTGATGTAATTCACAGTGTATTTGATATTTTATGCTATGAATTACACTTTACAAAATAAAAATGTTTCAATATTTAGCCAACACGTGGCCACAAAGTGCTAGGAAGGTCACTCTGTCCATTCTTGAATAAGCATTTTCTAAAATTTTGGAAAATGTAGCAACCTTATTTATCATGTTGGAGAAGGGAAAAGGGATAATGATCTTGGTAATTCCACATAAGAATTAAGAGATGGATATGAATGTGGTGGCTAACAGAGTTATAGAGGCCCTCAATGCTCCTACTGCATCCATACTAGATATAGCTACCATGGTAGAAATACATACATTAGCAGAAACAAGGAGTGGCTAGATAAGTGTTGGCCAACATAAAGAAGTATTGGAAAGACTAGTAGGAGATAAGCGACTACTTTTGAAGTTCCTTAATCTCCTAAATGAAATTACAACCAACCAATCACAACTATTAAAGACAAGGGGCAAGTTGTTGATCACTAATGCACAACTTTAGGAATCCATTGCAACTAATCAAAGATTGATCATCAAAGTTGCAAAACTATGAGTTCATCTTTCTAATCCTTCCATTATTTTGCATAAGCTAACACAAGATGAATCTTTTCAACACCTCTAATAGAAATATCATGAGGTTGAGAATGCAAAGAAGATAGTGATCTTTAACACATCCATGTCAAAGGACATGGCAAACATCACTGACAAGGATCTAGTGCAAGTTCACAAAGAGAACTTGGTCCTCACTAGAGATAATCATCACCTATGAAATTTTTATAAATAAAAGGACTAGATGATTTAATACATCCATCACCAACATGAGTAGCTTGCTAAGGTAAACTTAGATTTAAGAAGGTTTGTAGTCAAAAATAGGAATCTCTTGAAGGAGAAAGTCCATGCCCTTCACCAAAGAACTACAATTGAGATAGCTACTTGAAAAAATGATGCACTAAAATTTGAGAAAGTGAAGAATTACTACATGGACTAGGTTGATCTATGCAAGGAGGTCAATGAAAAGGAGGTAAAACTAGCTAAGACAAAGGTGAACGAGACCATCCAGCAAAGAGGCGATGTGTGGCAACCCATCTTTGATGGACTGAACACATGTAGTTAGGAAAAACTCTACTTAAAGAAGTTACATGTCAAAGAGATGAGCAAATACATGAAGCTCTCCAACATCTAATGTAACATCCTCATTCCCAAATGATGCTGCTACATAACAAAGATGGTATCTCTTCATAATAAATGTTATTGTTATTGCAACAAAGACCTGAAAGGATGTGTTGTAATTAAGACCCAAAAGGGCATACTGTAATAATATACATGTCTCTTGAGGTAACATTTTGGGGTTTGACCTAAGGAATTTATACTTAGGCTTAGAGGTCGTGTTGGCATGGAGTGGGGCTAGGTGAACTGGGATAAGAAGTTGACTAGCCATCCCTTCTAGGTAGGTTATAGGCCTAACCATGGTGGCAGTGTTGGATTGCCTCTAAGGGATAGATGTTGAAGGAAGAAAACCCCAAGGAACACTCTTAGAGCATGATCCAGATACACTATTCCATATCAATAAAGCATACTTTTCTTTTTCTTTCTACATTTTTCTTATTACTTTCTATACACATAATGTTTAATGTCATGTTTGGTACATTGTCTTCTTATACATAATGTTTAATATAACATATATTTGACATTTTTCATGACATTTGGGGATGGGATGTCACATCCAATATGCAAATCTAGCAAGTAGGTCACTAGCTCCTACCTCCTCTATGAGGTGGATTTCAAGCTCTATAAGGATACTAAAAAAGTGAAGATAACTAATGTAAAGCTTGAAGTTCTCAAAAGTAAATTTGAAAATCAACAAATTATTGCCAAAAACCTAGTGAGTAGGATGAATGAATACCAAAAGCTATAGAACCTTATCAAGATATTCAATGTTGAACATAAAACATTTGTAGCCTATTTTGTCAACATGAAGGATATGTTTTCTTCACTATCATGCCCATGGGACATCCCTACATCGACTAATCTAGGTGAAGTAAACTAGACTATCTATAACTCATAGAGTAAGGAGGATAAAATGAAGATATTCCTTGACAACTTTAAACTTCCAGCAATAACAGCAGCAGTAGTAGGATAGCCTCAACCTTAAGTAGCATTGGGATATGATGAAGGATCATTAGAGTGATAGAAGCCTTCATCTCTAGGTATCATGTGTGAATTCATCATGCCTCTATCCATTCAATAGGTGCCTACTAAATTTTGTTTTTAAGTGTCCAATTTTTATTATAAAGTCCACTCATTTTTGTAATCTATACAATATGGCACTTAGATTTAAGTCAAAACTAGTTAGTCAGTTAATAAAGCTCCATACTTTCCCAGATTTTGTAAGAAACTCGATCCCAATTTTGTTCACTCGAGAATGAGTTTTCATTTATTTCTGAGGGTATAATGAAGCATCGATAAGATGGCTACATTGACGCATGCCTATCAATGCATCCCCATTAACATCCCCATCAACATATCCTAGGATGCATTGACATAGGTTCATCAACATTGACATAGTAGTTGCCTATATAAATCTACATATCCCTTGCATTTATGATACCTTTTGGTCATAGCCTAGTCAAACTCTTGTAGTTTTTTTCTATAGAAGTTAGAATATTTTTCCTTTGAGTGCTTACAGTGTGGATTTGAGTTATTGTACTACATGTTATTTGATTGCATCTATACTTGACACATTTGCATGAACAAAAATCAAATTAAGATTTCTTCTATCCATTGCAGCACTCAAACTAGCATAAATCTACTTTTTAGAAATTTAATTTACATGCAATTTACTTTCCTATTATTAAGCAATTAATATTATCATTTGTAAGCAATGTAAGTACAACCACTTCGAGCATAATATATTAATGCTTAATAATTCCAGCAGTGGATACTTGGTACACCTAATAGTATATACTTGGTAATCTAGCAACATTAATATACATTTAGGATATGTATGGAAAGTGGGAATAAATACTCTATGTTAAGCTATTTAGTTAATGAATTTGTTAATTATTTACTTGATTTAAATATTAAATCTTTATTTACTTAATCATTTAGCATGAAGGAAGAAATAATAAAATGTAAAAAAATAAACATCTTATGCCTCAACCACACTTAATCATACACATATATTAACACAAGTATGGATTGGGAAGACAACAACTCATAACTATGTAATTCACTGTCTAAGAATATCAACCACTTAGGTAAATAACTCTATAGAATTTGGCTAGATCACACATATGTACTAGTGATTCATATAGTTGGACATAGGGAATTCCTGTTGCTCATCATTTGGTAAACCAAAAAGGTAAAATTTGTTATCAATGCATTAATTCATAATGAGTTTTCAAAGTGATCTTAAACTCATTAAGTAAATCAAATATCTTTGAAATAAAAATTAATCTTGAAACTGATTATTTTAGCATAGGATTCAAGAGGTTGTTTCTAAGTGCTATTTGAATATAAAGATGCTTCATTAATTGGAAATTTTATAGATTCAATTCAACATTTCTTTGAGAGACTATGCTCCTACTACTTAGATTTTGAAGATTAGGAAAAAAATTTATTGAAACTTTTTTATTTTTTATTTTTTTCATTTTTAGTATTAAGAATGATCAATTTAATATCTAGTGGCTAACACAAAATTTTAATTCAAACCTTCACAAAAGGACTATTATTATCCTCTATTACAAAAATATTTTCACTCTCAGACACATTCATAATTTATAGTTTGGTTTTCTCTATCAAAGCATAGTAGTGGAATAAGATTTCTCTTGGATTTTTACCTCTAAGATTTCAGCTTTGGATTTGACCTCCAATATTGATCATGAATAAATAAAAAAGGAAGTTGTTAATTATGATTAAAGTTCTACAAGAGTGTGAGTTGTGGATGACTCATCATAAGCCATGGTAAGTTTATGGTTGTGTCAATCATGAGTTGCAATTTGATTATAGTATCTATAAAATTCATTAAAAAAATGAAAAGCACCTTCCCATGATACATAGAATTAGTTCTTGTATAGTAAATCATGAGTTAACCATGAGTCATGGTTAATTTATGATGGTCATTATGGATCCTTTGTACTTCAAATACTTATGAGTCTACCATAGGTTGTGTTGGCTCTAAAAACTAACCACAAGAAGATAAAGATTTTTAATAGTACAAACCATGAGTCATGGTCAAGTTATGGAATGAAGAATACAATTTATGGTAGGATTGTAGTCTATGAAAAACTAGAGAAAAATAAAATTTGAGCACTTTAGAGTAAATTTGGGCTCCACCAAGTATGGAAATGATCATAGAAGATTGCAAATATGTTCTAGGCTTCTTATATCTATCATTGACGTAGTAAACATGTACATAACATCAAATTTTTAGAGAGATTGAATAACTTATGCCAAATGCACAAAATAGTCAACCAACATGAAAAGCCCCTTAAATCTCTTCAAATTGACCAAGACTAAAATATACAACAATTGGTCTCAAGCTTTCAATTCTTGAATTAAGCTCAATAAACATGAATATAGAATTTAGAATATGAAATTAATAAGATGGATGTTAAATCATCTTTAAAATATTAGAATGAGCATAAAATTAGAGATGGTAAATAGGAATATAATTTTTGGAAAGTGAAGTTGTTCAAATGCTAATATAAACCTTGCTTTCAAGCTTTAAATCTTTCAAAAACAACATAAGAATACATGTAATTAACTTCAAAAAGTTGAGAGAATCAAATTGAAAGAAAACTATGTGAAAAACATATGAAAATGAAAGAACATGAAAAAAATCATAAGAAATAATGCTTGAGATAAGATGAGGTAATGATCCATAAAAGGGATTAACTCTTTACTTTGAGAGATATATACTTTCAAGAAAGAAAGAAGAAGATGGATGGTGGTTGAAGCTAAAAAAGCTTCAAGCCAAACACACAAAGCTTAAACACATTGAAAATGAAGGAATGAAGAGATTCTTCCATTCAATTGCAAATTGAGCTTTGCAAGTTACAAGTAGATGGATTCACCCCTATTTATAGCTTTTTCTTGAGGACATTACTCCTTTTTGCATGGATCCAACATGTAGGCTCTGTGGTTCTTTTTATCTTTTTAAGCATTTCTCTTAACCTAACCTTTTTTTTTCATGATCTTCAAACAAAAATAACAATACTTGTAACTTCTAAGAAAATACTTCAAACATCATAAAGAAAAAGGCATCTACTTCTACCACTACTCTACTCAACATAAAAGGAAAATGACAATGCATGAGTAGGAGAGATAACATGTTCACACTATTTCTACCACACTCAATAATGTGCAACAAGCTCTCATCACTAAGTTTAGTTATTATGTAAGATCATAGATTCTATTACTATACAAGAAGCTTGCTTGTTAGATGTTTAAAATGTTAATGGACTAAAATCTCTTATTCTTACAAAAATGATACTTACAACCTCTCTCTTTTGAAATAGTCTATAATCTAATCTCTTAGTGAAAAATGAAGACTTAAGAATTCAAATGCTAAGTAGCACTTTTTTTAAAGGTGTTTGAAAATTCTACTTCATGCTCAAGTATATTTTTATAACATAGTATTTTATTCATAATAAGTTACCTATTAAACTAGACCTCATGCTCTAGTAGATACTAGATGACTCTTTTACTAAGAAGAATTATTCATGCATTTATTTTTTTTAATGCTATTTCTTTCATATTGATTGGTTCAAGATAAAAAATTTACTTTTTTCCTTTCTTTAGTAACTTTGACTTAGATCATACTTTGTTACATTATTTATTATTGTTCTAAAATAGAGAATCTTACTAGTGTTCTTTTCTAATTTGTGAAGAGTTAGAAGCTAGTATTTCTATGAAAGTGAAAGACTTTGTCATTTTTTGGCTTATTTATATATTTTTAAGACTCATTTGTAGTCCTCTCAAATAGTATGATGTAAATTTATTTGAATTCTTGAAATTTTTTTCTTGGTGCATAGTCTTATGATGTATTCTAATTTGATGACTCATAAAATCAAGTTAATGTCAATGACAAAAATGATCAAATAACAATAAATAAAATAGAGAACATAAAAGCTTCTATGAATACTTTTACTTTTACTACAAGAAGTATTGATCAATCCAAATAAATGGAGTGGAAACGAATTTTCATATGTAAAACTCTTATTGTCTACCTAAATATTAACTCTTTCATTCACAAGGGAACTGTAGAAAATGCAATATAATCTAGATGTAAGGTTACTAGTAATGAACAATATGTGCCAACGTATACTATAAATGAACCTTTTTTTTTTAGAAAAGTTCATATTTCACTAAAGCTTTATGTTGCTACATTAAATCCTTTTGCTATTTTAAGTTTAAGAATGAATATTGAAAATGAGGTAAATGTTTTTATGACCAGTACCATCCTCCTTACTAATAATTAATTTTCAAAGAATCTATTGTAAAGCTATACACATGAGTAAACATTCCTAAAATTAGAAAGTTATATCTTTCCATGTTGTTTTCAGTGCTTTCTACTCAATGATTATGTAAAATATTTTTTATTATTAATAATTTTTAAGGGTCTTATATTTTTCTCTCAAAATGGCTTAGAGTTAGGGATACTACGTAGATAATAAAGCCTATAAGCCAAGGATGAGTTTAGATCTAGTAACATATAAATTATTCTTTGTAGCTTTTGACTAATAATGCTTAACAAGATTAGAAATGCATAAATAAGTTTCCTATATTTGGGATGTTTTGAAACATAAAGCTATTTTTGTAGTGGAGGGCAAGGGGATATTGAACCCCAAAAATATATTAACAATGAGTAAAGAAAATTTAGAGTAGATCACATGCTTAACACTAAGTAGACAACATAAAAAAATATTGAAAGAAAAAACTTTCTAATTTTAGGACTATCTACAACCTTATACTTAATACTTTGAAAAGTTAGGCAAAGAAAATTAATTATTATTAAGGAGAAATTTCCCAGTTTGAACAACATTTACATCACTTTTCAACATCCATGCTTAAACTTAAAATATAAAATGAATTTGGAATAGAGAGTTGTCACTTAATATCAAGATTTATATCAAAGTAATACAATGAGATGTTAGCCTAGTGGTAAGACTCTTGATTTGAAAGCTCCTAGTCATGAATTCTATTTCAATAGGAAGATTTGAGTTATAAAGTCCCCCCCTCCCCCACCCCCGCAATAGCAAATCTTCTAGAAGATCTTCACATAATTGCTTATGTTAATCTTACATTGAGAATCTTTACCATCAACTATAACCTTTTTGTCAATACTAGTTTTAATCCTTGAGTTAATAGTATTCTTTTTAGAAAAAAAATTGTCTTTTGAGTTATTTGTCTAGGCTAATCAATACTTTCTTTAATACCAATAAAAATTTATAGAGTTGTCTTCTTTGAATTCTTTGCTACTATTTAATCATTGTTATTGTTGACATTAACTTGATTTTTTATATCTTCGACTTCGTATTAGTTTTAAAATTTTTAATTTAACATGTTTTTTTCTTCAAAATCATTTTTTCGTAGAAAAGGATATGTATTAAACAAATGTTTTTCACAAAGGTAAAAGTTGCAAGAATTAGGAAGATTATAATATGTAATTAGTTAAATATAAATAGTTTCACCTACTTATAATACCATTTCCTTTTTACAATTGAGAAGACAAATTTTAAACAAAAAAACATCTATGAAAACTATAAGTTGTAGAAATAGTTTTCATATGCTTAATGGGACCAAAAAAACTAACAATTTCCTACTCAGCTTTCTAAAAATTCAACAAAAGATTACATAACTCGATAAAATATAGAACTTTAGCATATTCTTTATATTGGACATTAAAATATAAAGCCATATATAAATGATCAACACTACATATTTATGTATAAAAGATCCTATATCTACGACCCATTGCATTATTGAAGCTTTTTCTAGCTCAACAAGTAGAAAAAAATGAGAGTAATACTTGACATGAAGGAATTGAATATCATGTTTTCTCATCACATGATTTAACTCTGAAATGAAACTTTGATTATAAGGCAAATAATCTAAAATTTAAATGAACATATATCATGATAAAAAATCAACAACCAATAACTTAATACATCATTAGAAAGAACAAAATCAAGTGTCTTAGTTGCATCAGCTTCATAAGAAGAAAGCATCCAAAAAATTTTCTAGCTTGTAAATATGCATTTTGAAAATCAATAAAAATTTCTGTATTAATAGAAGAAGCAAAAATTTCAATATTAGTTGAAGAAGTTGGAAGTAATATAAAATTCCCTAAAGGGAATTTCTAGAGAAATTAGATTCTCTAGATAAAAATTAAAAAGAGAAAGTTTAGATCTATTAAAAAATATTAGATTTCTTAAAGAAACATTACATCCACTAAAGAAAAATTGGATTTACTATAGAAACATCAAACCTAGTAAAAAATCAAATTTACTAGGAAAACATCAAATCCCTATTTATCAACTTCAAACTATTTGACCTCATATACCTCATGATAATAGCCAATATCGTCCCTTTTTTGAAGTTCAATAGAGCATAATGATATTAGATGAGCATACCCCTTGCAATTAAACATGTGGGGGTGTCAAACCCTAAGAAAAAATATTGATAATGAGTAAAGAATGTAATTGAACATGTGACTTACAAATCACAAGCCACATGATTTAATCAAATATCGTATATTTAATTATTAAATTCATCATCATCCTAACATTCTCTCAATAAATTAATTATCACTGAAGATGTATGTAAGTAACATATATGCATGTTAAATATTAGCTAGGATGTAGTGGTATAGATACTCATCTTACATAAAGAAGTTTGTGGATTTAATAAATATATTCACTTATAAATGTGGTTTGTGGAGGGTGGTTGGAGAATGAGGGGATGTATCAAACCCCAAAAATTAAATCAATTATAAATGTAACTAATAAGACACTCTTACTATAGATAATAACTACCATGTTTTCTTGGTAGGAGTCATAATACTAGCCTCTAATTTCCTTGTCTCCATCTTTTTAAATCTTTTAAAAATATGAAATTCAAACTCTTATACTATCCATTCCAAAAATACTAACAATTAGATGTTAGTCTAGTTGTAAGACTCTTGATTTAGAAACTCTAAGTCATGAATTTAATTTTGGTTAGTAATGTTAATTTATAAAGTTCTATGTGGATAATATATTTTGGGGTATACCTATTATTATTGTAGGAATTATTGTAAGGAGTAGAAACCAACACAAGCTAACACAAAAACTAATCTAAGCAGTTTGTGGCTACCAAATGGTCCAAAAAAATTAACCTTTTGGATAATCTCCCTTAAATCAAAAGGGGACTTGGGGATTAAAGGATGAATCCAACAATCAAAGCCAGACATTTTTCCAACATTAGTAGGTATCAAGAAAAAAGATCATGAACATAAAATAGCTAGTATAAAATGCATAAATAAAGAGAAAACATAGTGTAATGCAAATGCATGATTAGCAATATAGCAATGCTTAAAATCTATGCAAAAAGGAAATATATCTATTGAATAACACGTGCAAACCAAGAAGAAAAATGTGAGAAAAATAGATCTAGAGCGAATTTGAGCAAAACCAGAGGTAACAAATCTAAAAATAGAAAATCCAAATTATAGCATACAAAAGGGAACATGTAAATATATCTTCCAAGATATATACTAGGATTAGAGAAATCTAACAAGGAGCTATATTACCTCATTCTTGCTCTAATGAGTGCACTAATGCAAATCCAAATAGGAACAGTCGCAAATTCAACAACTAATGATTGCAAAGGAAAGATCATATAGGAAGGGAACATAATACGTCAACAAGGAAAAAGAGAGGAAAGCAAAAAGAGAGCTAAAATTGCTAACAAATATCTTAGAAAAAAGAATTGATTAACACAATATGAGAGACAAGTTCTAAAAATCCATCCCCTTTACATTTAGAGGTACCTTCCTATTTATAGCAAGTGCCTTGTAGACTATGTAAGAATGATGTAATGGAATCCACAAAATCTTTTGAAAGCTTCTAGAAGGTTCTAGATAGGAAAAATAATGCATAGAGTAAAGTTTAACACATGACATTGAAAGCCTAAAGTGAGACATCGAAAGTTGAAGATAAAAGCTGACATTGAACATTGAAAGTATGGTTGACATCAAATGTTGAAAATATGATGCAAGATTTCAAAACTAATTTAATGCAAAATGTTAAAAGTTGAGGAAGAAAGTTGATGTTGGATATTAAAAATAAGATTGATGCTAGATGTTGAATATTTGATGCAAGACATCAAAATTGATTTGAGATAACATGTTAAAAGCTAGAGATGAAATCAACACTAAAGTTAACACCAAATGTTGAAATTGGAATTCAAGTCAAAAGGACATTGTAGATGATGCAAGATGTCGAAACCATAAGAAGGGCCAAAACAACTTAATAGATGACATGGAACATCAAATCTAGATCACTAAAGATGACTTTAAGTTATGGAAATTCATAAAATGTATCCAAGTCTAACTTAAGCTAAAAAATACAAAGTGGGTATAACATTATTCCCTCTTGGTGGATACTACTAAAATGCTAAAGGAGAATTCATCAAGAAAGGATACAAGTTGGTAGGTACCTCTAAGAGGATTTAACGAAATGGAAGAGTAAGGGAGAAATTTTGAAATATCATTTATATACCTATGATGGAGTGCTACACCACAAAAGTGGGGCATGACTAAATCCTAGAAAATCCACATGCAAATACACATAAAGTACTTTCTAACTCACTCAATTCTTTCAATCACATTCTCACTAGAGTAAAACAGAGATACTTGTTAGGCCTCACCAATGTAGAGTTTGAAAAGAGAAAGGGATATAGTAGGAAGCAATAAGAGAGAAAAATAAAAGTAGGGAAATTATGTTAGGGACATCACTAATATCCCAATGGTTAGATCCCTCTAGATCCCTAGAGATGACCTCTCTCTTACCTCACTCATATGTAAAGGTTACACTTCTTACATCACTCTACACCTAATACTTCCTCACTACATCTTAGAAGAGACACTTGTTTAGCCTTGCTAACGTTGAATATAGAGAGGAATGGAGATAAATGAGGAGAGGGGATGAGAGGAAGAAAAGAGAAATATAATATAAGGAGAATATAAGTGAATGTATGTGAAAGCAAAAAGTAGAAAAAACCAAGGGAGAAAAAATGATATTGCCCATAAATCTATCATGAGGATGGTACTATGTTGTAGAAGTGGGGCATGACTAAATCCTATATATTGTATGGCCAAAAAGGATGCTATATATATAATGAAGTAATCCCTCCATATACCACTTAACAGTATGCTTAATCAAACCCTCACATGAAGCAATGAGATATTAAGTTACTCAAAAACCTCACTGGTTGTGTAGAGCACATAGAGTAGAACATGATATATAGCATAGGAAAATAGAAAGAAAATAGCTAAAAATAGAAAAATATAAGATAGGGAGAGTGTAGCAAAAGAGTGCAAGAAAAATAGAGTTTAGAGCAAACCTATTATCTTGATGTACTAGATGGAAAATTTCTACCAGGAAAACACTTGTTCAGTCATGAACAATCAACAAGTTTAGTGTTATAGCATGGCTAAATGTAGTAGCACTTAAGGAAGCTCTTGTTGAAAAGATTTTGAAAATAATGTTTTTCCAAATGAGATAAGATGTAGATACCATTTTGTAGAGATTGGACCACTAGAAAAGGATCCTACCAGTTGGGAGAAAACTTTGTGTCTATGGAGTTTGGAAAATGGCAAAGTACCATATCATCTTTATGGATCTGTTTGACTCGAATATGTCTACATGTTCACAAAAAATATATGCTTGATATTCATGTCAATAACGAAGAGTAGCTTGCTAGTGTTTTTCAAGAAGATCCAACTTAATGCATCATATATTATTATTATCCTAATGTTAAGACTAATCATGTAGAAAAACATCGAGAGATGGGATATGAAGCTCAACTAGTAAGATCACCTTAAAATCATAAGTTAGGAAGTATGGAGTATGACTAGTATCTATACAAAAAGTAGTGCAGTAAAGGTAGAGAGCATGGGATAGCTTTATATGTGAATTGCATTGGGTTTTATAGACCATAGTATAGAAAAAGAATATGAGAGCATCATCAATAGACTCAGCTTGTTCATTAGACTAAGGGTAGTAAGGCAAGGAAAAGGATTAAATGATGTAATACATGGAACAAAAATTAGCTACCTCTTTACTTTTGAATTAAGGTTCATTTTCAGTTATAATTTAAAGAGGCACATTGAAGAAAGCTATGATGTGATCAAGGATAAATTAAAAGATAGAGTGGAGTTTAGTAGAACACAAAGGAATAGTTTCTACCCACTTAGTGAAGTATTCCATAGTAGTTAGCATAAATTGGTACCTAGCAAATGAAGGAGAGCTAATAACACTAATAAAACTCAAATCCCAATTTTAAAAGAGCCATCTAATCTAAGACATGTTTAGCTCTTGTGAAGAAACAAGGATGAGATAGCTCGACCATTGATAAGTATCACATGTTTTGATGAGGTAATAAGCATCTTTGGCTAAGATTGATCACTAATAGCCTAAATAAATGATACAAGCAACTAGGAAGCATGAAAGTGTCCATTACAAACTTCTAAGTGGACCTAATCTAGGGTTGTCTTAAACTCAACAGGACTAAGACAACATAGAAGAACACCCATAGAAGAAAGTTAAATAAGGATATTAGGATTCACTAATTGGAAATTTTAACTACACTTCCGCAAGGCATCCTTTTGAGTAGACATAAGATGACTAAAATTTTCCCCAATTGTAAGGTAGTGGAGAAGATATTGTTGATTGTCATCTCCTGTATTGATAGTGCTTACCAATACATTAGTAGACAATGTGATAGATGTCAAGAAAAAAAATTAAAGGAGCTAATGTTGCATAGCAGAAGGATCACCATGGATGGCAAAACTTACTAGTGCATCAGCTAGCATATTCTCAAAATAAAAAATATGGGTAAAAGTATAAGAAAAGATGGAAAAGATAAGTTCTTTAATCATTTTGAGGTAAGAAACCAAGCAAGAAGCCTTACAATCATAGTCATCATTAAATTGATTTATAATGAAGTGCAAGTCACCATAAACCATAATAGTTTTGACATGATTTTGCAAAGCTAGTAGAAGATCTTGTATGAGAGCCTTGTATTCAACAACATTGCTAGTACAATACAAATAAAGCTTGTAAGCTTGAAAAAGAACTTTCTTAGTAAAAAGGATAAGGATACAAGCTACACTAGATCTGAAAGATGTGTGTGCTCCATTGAAATAAAGAATAACATCTAAATCTTCAATGTCAAGTTGTAAGCTATGACCAACATCCATTATTTCAGAAGAAGAGATAAGATCAACTATAGCTTGACCTTTGATCGAGTGTTGAAATAGGAAACAAAGATAAAAATTTATGAAGAAAGTCTTCCAACAAGCCAAATGATGGTTTTTAGAAGGATTATTAGTATGATTTTGAGAATGTTATCTTTATAGATAATGAAAACCTTAGTAATAAGAAGATAGTGTCTCCAATGTTTGAGGGCAATGACATGACGTAGGTAAAACTTTTATATATCAAAGTATCTAGTCTCAAAATCTAAAAAAGGATGAGATATTCAGTATATAGAAAGATAAACTCCATCTTCTCATCATTGACGAAGCATAAAAAATATTGAATGATTAAACTTGGAAAGGTAAAGATAAAAAGTTTGATCCAATTATGGAGGATGAAGAATGGGAAGAGTAATTAACGCTTCTTTAATGGAATCAAAGACATTTTGGCACTCTTCATCCCAGATAAAAGAGATGGATTTAGGAGGAAAATGAATTAAATAATTAAGGTGATTAGTAATATTGGAAATGAAATGATGAATTAATTGAAGATGATCTTGAGGAATATGCATACCTCGAATGCCTTTAGGAGGTGTGAGATCTAGAATAGCTTTAACTTTACCAGGGTTAATAGTTATTCAATCTTGAGAGACAAGGTAACCTAACATTTTATCTATAAGGATCCTAAAAATGCATCTTTTGGAATTAAGACATGGGTTAAACTTATCATAGCAAGTTAGAAATTGGTCTAAGTTAGAAGCATGATCAATAGCTAAGATAGATTTAATGGTCAAGTCATCAACATAGTCATTAACTACATTGAACTTCATATCATTAAAGATAAAAGTCATTGCAAGCTAGTAGGCAGCTCCAACATTTTTAAGACAAAAGAAAATTTTAGTGTAACAAGATGTTCCCCAAGGAGTCATGAATGTGGTATAGTGTTAGTGCTCTAGATTTATCTAGATTTGGTTATAACTAGAAAACCCATTCATGAAGGAAAGAAGAGCATGGCTAGCTGTAGCATCAATTAGCTTATCAATATTAGGCAAAGGAAAATCATCCTTAAAAGTGACCTTATTAATATCTTGAATGTTAATGCAGATGCAAATACCATCATTCTTCTTGGGAACTACAATCATATTAGAAACCTAATCAAAATAGTCAATAGGATAAATGAATCTAGTATTAAAGAGATTTGTTATCTCTTCTTTTATAGCAAGAGCTACAGTTGGAAAAATTTTCCTAACCTTTTGTTTTATAGGTTTGGATCATTCTTCCAAGATGATGTTATGTTGACCAAGCTTTGGATCTAGACTAGGCATATCACTATATCTCTAAGGAAACACTATTAAATGTTTCTACAAAGTTGCTATAATAGACTCACAAATGTCTAAGGAGAGAATGACACTAAGTTGGAGGATCTTTTGTTCACCTTTGTAGCTTATCATAGGCAAATCATTTAGTTGATTGTTAGTTAGAGGAGGCTTTCAATCTAGGAAAGAAAGGTCCAACTTAGGTATGAGTTCATCTTTAGTAACATGTAAAGAAGATATGAGAGAAGCTAGATTTAACACTAAGTCAAGGAAACTGAGATTTAGAGTTCTACATACCTAACCTGTAGGATCACTCAAGATCAAAGGTTGAAGCAAGAACTCTGTACAGGCAACCATGTTTACTTGGACTAGAATTAAAGGATTAGATTTGTTATCACAACGAGAAAACATTAAAAATTTAGCAAGAAATATCAAAAGTTAGATAAATGTCAAAAGTTTGAGATCACATGTAATTTATATAGTATAAAAATGATGGGGAGGGAAAAATTTAAGTACAAAAGCTTTCATTTGCATCAAGCACTTTTGAGAATTAATGCATGAAAAATAGAAAACAACAATAAAGCAAAACTTCTAGAAAATAACATGACAAGTGGTAATAGCAGTGGAAAATAGGGGGATCAAAGATGGATCCAGCAGTAGCAGGGGATTTCCTTAGCCCTACTCACTTCTTCCCATAGCTCAAATGTAAGTTACCCCAATCCTAGTTAGCAATTTTTGTCTAGTTTTATTACTATTACTATAACATTGCTATGATGGAGATCTTAGAATGTGTTAAGTTTCTAAAAGATTTAGCTAGGTATTCTAGCCTAGAGCATGGATTTGATATTATTTAGAAAATTAGAATAGATTAAAGCTAGAAATTTTATGTTTTAGTTTGATTTTATCATGGGGATCAAGAACCCCATTGCATAGCTTAGATTTCAAATATTTTAAGTCTTTTCCCAAATCTACAAATAGAAATTAAATGCATGCATCAATTTCAAAGTTTATTTTGCCAATAAACTAAAGTGGCATCAAAATATAGAGCTTTTATGTAGATTTTATTATGAAATTTTTCAGGATTTATTGATTTAACATCACTACTACAGTGTTCTACTTAGCAATAGAGCTAGGACAAAGAAAGCTAAATTTGAAGGATAGATTAAGTAATGTTACTAGAAATGCAGCTAAATCAATATTTTCATAAGTGCATTTGCAATCGTTTAGTAAAATCATAAGAAAAATGTAATTTTGGAATTTTTATATCACGAAGAACTTAACGCAAGATGAACTCAATGTAGTAGCAACAAAGCATTTTTGCCAAACACTAAGTGTTCGCGAGGTCACATGTCAAAAGTGACTTTTGACATGAAACATCAAAATTCATTGTTAAATGCTACATACAAGATATACAATGTCATATATCGAAAATAATGATGTAGGACATCAAATTTAGATTTTTTGCCAAACTATTATTTGAGTTTCAACACCTCCCATAAAATCTATTAACTTGAAACATCAAAGCTAGTATTTGCGACTAAAGAGCTTTCTCTAAACACCAAGGGTAAATGACATGAAACATCAAAGTCAAATTTAACAAACGACATCAAAATAGTGGGAAAAATGACATTGAGTATCACAAGTTTTAATGTGAATTTTTTATGTACAAATGATGCAAAGTTTTAATACAAAACTATGCTTTTGATATCAAAGTTTATTTATTGTCTACTTTGTAAGGATGTCACAGCACCTAGGTTGCTGGTAATTAAGCCCATGTACTTCTTTCTCATGGACTAAAGAAGTATCATGGAGAATAAGAGAAGCAAGAAATTTTTTTAGGACAAAACTTACTACCCCAAAGTTATGGGCAAGGAATGGAGCTACTGAGTTGCTAAAGTTCTACATCATCCATTTTCATGTGGTGATATGGATGAGGCTAGGAGAAGAAGTGGTCTTATGGGCTTTGGAGATAATCCTTCCTAGATTCTTTGTAGAGCTCACAAAGATCATCTTCGACCTATGATTAGACATAAAGGAATTAACCAAGGTGTCCTAGTGTACGGAAAATACCTAGACAAGCTATGAGAAGAAAGAAAATATATACAGTTTAGTGTTGATAGCACATTACTACTGGAGACACAAACCACTAGAGAAATGTCCAACCCAACAAGCTCTTAAATTTCTGATGAGAGGATAGTTAGAAAAGATTAGAAGCTAGAAGAAAAACTTATTCTTTATTTTCTAAAGATAATAGCTTTGAAGCTTTATTAGATAGGTTTAATAATCCAGATGTCCAGAGTCCTAATCCTTTGGCATTCATCTAGAATTTCTTGCAAGACCTATCCCAACAACAAAATTGGAGATCTTAGGTGATGTTCCAATTTGATGTGTAGTATAAGAGCTTAAAGATGCATAGATTTTGGAATGAATTCAAAAGTAGGATGTGGCTTCATCCATTATGAAATGAAGCTCATAGAGAAAACGTAGAGTGGCCAAATGGATCAAAGATGATCCTAAGGCTAAAAAGTCAGTAAAGGCTTAAAAAGTAGTTTTGTATGTTAAGATTTTTTCTTTTTTTTTAAGAAAAGAGAATGAAGTTAGCTAATAGAGATTTATGCTTACTTGTAGCTAAAATAAGCATTGATGACATCAAATTTGTCAATGTCATGGAAGAACTAAAGGAGTATGAAGTGAGGTCCACTAACCATGCACAAAATGTCCAAAAGTGTCTTTTTGAAGGTGAGGGAGTGAGGTATTTTGGAAAGTTTGATACAATAGGGACTTTTTATGCTTTGGACTTAAAGCACACCTACCCTAGTATAGCAAAGTGTGTAAGCCTAATAAAGAACTATGGTACAAACAAGGGAGATTTTATAGTACATGTAGACTAGAAACAAGTGATGATCACTTGGGATCTAGTTACACTAAAATGTTAATTGGACTTCCCAAAAAAAGAAATAAATATTAATAACACTAAACTAGATTCAGAAAAGCTATGAGTGGTGCAGAAATGGGTGGAATCACAAAAGAGAGATGCTATCAATGTTAATAAGGGGAACAATAAAAACTTAAAGAAGTTATTCCTATTGTTCATGGAAAGATTCTTCTATAATGAAATTAGGAAAAAGTGGGAACTAGCCCCTAGGAGATTCTATAGGTTATACAACTAGTGATCTATCAAGGGGTAGTTGAAGAGACAAAAAAACTATTTGAAAAGGACAAGAAAGGAAACAAGAAGACAATGAGCAAAAGGCTTAATTTTTTTTTATTATAGGTTAATAAGAGTAGTGGAAACACTATTTACCTAAAGAGGGGAGAAGCAAGTTGATGTTACTTCAAAAGAAAACTTTAGGCCCCCACTATGCTAACACTTAAGAAGTTTGATGTTAGCTTCTAGCATCAAAGGTAATGGTTTTTTCACATCAACATCAAAGACCATAGAAGAAGTTGGATCTTTAATGTCTTAAAGCATTGAAGAGTCCCAAAAGAAAGTAAGTGGAGATGCAGATGTAGGAAAGGAGGCAATTTTGGCAAGTATCTTCAAAATTATTAAAAAAAAGGAAAGGTGTCAAGGAAGAGAAAGACTCTTCCAAAGAAAGAAATTTCTTCACCAAAATTAGAAGTTACTATCTCTAAGAAGAAACTAGAAGTAAGAATAAGTATTTGAGTTAGTTTTTTGTATAAAGTTTTCACTAAGTATCTTTGACATGGCATAGTTTCTAATTTTGACATCATTGAAAAATGATGCAATACTAACAATTAATTATTTTTCAATTGCATAATCTACAAGGGATAGAAAAGCCCTAGAACATGAAGCAAAGAGGCTACGTTATACCCTTCCTTTTATTTCCAAAGGGCAAAAGAAAGGTATCAGCTAGGAGGAAAATGACTTCTTGGAGGACTTGTTTGTATCAAAGGAGAATGAAGGAGGGAGAGAAAGTACAACTTTTTCTAACTTTTTTGTTTTACTGTTTAATGAAACAAACCAAGAAGATTAAGAAGATGGATATAAGGGAAGATAAACTTCTAGAATTTGAACTTCCTCCTCACCTCCTGTAAACATCACTCCTCCATGCAAACCAGTTTTGACTAACACAGAGGTTTGTAAGTGGATCAAGGAAGTCATGAGCTCAAGACTCTTCACATTATATGGCAAATACAAATGATGCGACATCGAAAGTTTCTATGTTGATTATATACAAACATTGAAAAGACTTAACTATTTTCCTCTTTTTTCTAGAGATGAAAAGAAAAATCTAAGCTTACACCAAAGACAAGTAGATGATGTTGGAAGGTCTGGTAGAAGATGTGAAAGTAAAGTTAAAGTTATTATCTCTAAAAAAAGGTAAGTTAAAAATTTTATTACTATAAAATAATTTTTATTACCTAGAAGTAGAGAATTGGACGTTCTTTTGATTGAAATGTATAAATAAAAATAAGTTTAAAAAAGGATTAGATCACTTTCCATTAATAAGAAACAAATATAAATGTAGCAGCAAAAATGATTTATATAGATAAAATAAGTATTGCCCTCAACTACACAAAGGATATAAGAGTGTTGGTCATTGAACATGCTAACAACAATGACATACTCATAAATTTATTAGGGCAAGCATGGAAGAATAAGGAGAAAAGTGATAGACAAATAAAGATGTTGTCGAACCAAGTTTAGCTGCTAGAAGTAGAGGTTTGAGGCAATAGCATGGTTAGGAAGAATCCTCCTCCTCATGCATACTAGATAAAAAGAAATAAAATAGTGAAATTCCCAAGAGTGCTAATAGAAATAAAGTAGTTACCACTAGCAATGACACATTCAACAATCAGCTTAAGGAATTCAATTGTAGCATGGGAAAGTTAGGGGAGGAAATAGTAGGCCAATATGAAGTGGTACAGAAAAGAGTACCACGAGCTACGAAAAGAGAATAAAAATCTCTATATAGATAGAGAAATAAGGAGTATTTTTATTAAATAGACAAAACTAAAAAAAACTATTTGAATATTTTGCATAAATTATGGTAGTTTCCACATTGGTAGACAAATAGAGGGATCCTAAAGAGGAACCAATGACAGAAGAGGAAGATGATGATATCTCCTTGGAAGAGCTAAAGACATATGAACAAGAATCGGTTGCTATTCTATCTAAGATCCTAAGTTTAGCTTTTGANGAAGAATCGGTTGCTATTCTATCTAAGATCCTAAGTTTAGCTTTTGATAAGTTAGACACAGCCAACCTAAGCTTATAGGAGATAAAGTAAGATCCTTGAGATTTATTAAGAGACTTAAGGTAATCATTTAGACTTTTAAGTATTAGTTTTATCTTATATTATCTAAGAGATAAAAGTTAATAAAACTAACTTACTCAATCTTAATTTTCTGTATGAAGATCTTGGAGAAAGCAGTGAGAGGCCAGCAGCAAAAGATCTAATGTCAATGCAAATTGACAATAAGCCAAAAGAAGAGACTACTAAAGAAGAATAATATTGTTGAGCATAGCTTTGTTAAGATTTTTTTCCCACCTTGCTTATGTTTGAAACAAAACATTATATAAAATATTACATATGTATGACATCACATCAAAAGTTATGACTCACATCAAAATTTTATAAATAGTTTTAAAAAGAAATAAGGATTCGACATTCACATTGATTTTAACTTGGCCATTTTTTATGTAGTAACAACTAGAATTGATGCAGCATGTCAAAGCCAACAACTATTTGTTAATTTAACATTGCTCAGTAATAACACATGATTAAAAAGAAAAGTTAATGGAAATTCACTAACCACCATTTTCTGATGATAACAAACAACAAAAGACAACTAAAAGAAAAATCCTAACATGCACTACTAGATGTCCACCACCTAATTAGATAAAAAAAGGATGAAAAAAAAGAAAGGAAAAGATACTAAAGCTTATGGATCTAAGGTTATCTTTTTCATAACAAGCTTTAGGGTAGTTGAATAAGAAGGATAAAGAGAATACTTCTTCTTAAGCAAGGATATGTCTAATTCACCAAGGCCTAAGTCAATGAATTCAATGTTAGAGAAAGGCTCATTGCCAAGTCTACAAAATTAGAGGTAATCTCGGAGTTCTTAGAAGAATAGGGAACTATAGGCTTGCCTATAGGTTCAAGCTAAATTTCAATCAATGTATGAATAAGCTAATAGAAATGTGCTTTTCAATCTAGGTGAGAATACCAAGGATTTGCTTGTCCACAAAGATAATTGGTTCATGATTAAGAATAGATATGTGGATCTCCTGATGTATAGGAGAAGACACAACTCTATGTTGAGCTAGCTAAGGACATCCTAGTATAACATTAAAACCAATATGCTTATATATTATCATAAAGATAATGTTAGATTGCATAACATTGACTATCATGAATAGTATCCTAATGGAACCTATAACCTCTACTCATGTACTATTAAATGAAATGAGGTTGGTGTAGGCTTTATTAAACACTGCATGATCCTAGAGGCTAAGATGCTTGATATCAATCCATGTAATCATGCTTGATCTAATGATGTCTTCAACATGTATTAATGGAACTGTGACTTCTAGAGACACCTTGATGATAATGTAGAGTAGATGCTGGCAAATATTCCTTATATTTTAGTCTATTTTATTATTATTTATATAAAAGCTCAAATTATTTGATGCATATTAAGGAACTTGGAGAGAAGAGGATATAGCTTCCATCCGAGCAGGGATGTTACTTGGGACCACAATCCTCTTAAGAACATCATATAATACAATGTAATGTTATTTAGAGGTTGCCACGAGATCATACAAGGATAAATCAATGCCTTTGGAATGGATAATAGAGGTCATTTATTATAGGATCTTACTATCCATAAGCTATGATGATTGTGAAGCAAGTGCCACCATAATAGGCTATATAGGATTAGAAGAAGATGGGAGGTTACTTGAAGATGTAGCCTCCTATAGGTACTAAAAAGAAACCTTCTTTGTTATTTTAGAAGGTTTCTTTGAGGCATCAGCTATCTTCTTCTTTTGCTTAGCAAAGTAAGACTCGTTGGTCTATTGACTATGAGTAAGAATCTTTACATGAGGTGAAGGAAAATGAAATGTTTGAGGTGTAACAGTTGGAATGGTATTCTATGGTTCAATATGAGATGCAATAGGATAGGAAGTGGAGGATGGCAAATGTTGAGCAAAAGTGGATTAATAACAACTAGTGGCATAAATGCGATAAGGAGGCAGTGATAAGTGCTTTGGCTTAGATGGTATGATGTATTTAGACCAAAAAATCATATAGGACTTCTGAGGTTGTAATGATTACTACCTAGATAGATTATATCTAGACTAGCAAATGATGTAAAGCTCTTTCGATAGAGACTTACTAGGCTTATAGTAAAGCTTGAAATCCAAAATTGTTTCTCTCACCTCCAAGGGATTCTAAAATATTTTTAGTTGTTGGTTGTTTGGATGCATAGTGGATGGATTTCTTTCCACCACTATTTTTTCCTTATCAATGATATCTTTAACATCATCTTTCAAATTCCTACAGTTATCTATATCATGTCTAACAGTTTCATGATATTAGTAGTATTCACAATAGTCATACTACTTAGGCACATTAAGATCTCTATTTTGCCATTGAGAAGGATCCATGGCTATGAGCTAAATGAGATGAAATCATTCTCTTGCTTGATCAGAGACCTACTTCTTCTTAACGTGGCCATCTCTAAGAAGATGTTTTAGGAGTAAAGAGTGGCTCATCGATATCTTGGTATACTGATCGCTACTCCTATGAGGTCTAGGCAGTTGAAAATATTAAGAAAAAATTGAGGGAGCATTGTTTTTTTCCTTAGAAAGAGAGGAAACACTTGCATAAGTTGAATTCATCTTCTCTTATGTAGTAGCCTTAGTACATTTGTTATGAACTACCATGAATTCTTGATCATTGTGTTGAATGGTCTCTTCNTTTATGAACTACCATGAATTCTTGATCATTGTGTTGAATGGTCTCTTCTTCAATACATTTGGTAAACAAGAAAGCATCATTCAAAGAATGAGACTTAAGATAATTCATCCTCTTCTAAATGTAGTCAATAATAGCTACTTTCAATATGTCTTGTAATTAACATTCATTCAAATGATAGGGTAGTTTTTTTATTGTCACTATCCATTGAGAAATGAACTTATTGATGGGTTCATTTGGAGCTTTCTTGATGCCAAAAAAAGACATAACACTGGTACGTTAAGGCACATTGAACTTGAAGTGTTCAATGAAGGCTATCAACATTTGCTCTAAGGAAGTGATAGATCCATGTGGTAGAGGCCTATACCATTCCAAAGCTCTTCTAGATAGTGAGTTAAAGAAACATCTCAACACAATATGAGAGTAAGGAGCTAGAAGCATGAATTAATTTTTGAATATGACCACATGATTAGTGGGGTCTTCTATTTCACTATTATACTTAGTAATAGTAGGCAGTGAAACTTCCTTAGGCAAGAGTGGCAAATGAATTGTAGAGCTGATGGGCTCATTTAAAACCTTATCCAAGGAAATAGAAGCATTTCCTTATAAGCTAAGTACCTTTGCTATTTTTTCTTCATTACTTTGAAGATGTAGCATCATATCATTGAGTACTACAAGAAGTTGTGAATATGTTCCAAGGGAGCTCATGATAGATGGGATCATAGTAGCTTTTGAGGAAGTTTAAAAAGAAGGCACATAAGACATGGGCCCACTTAGAGCTAGAGCAAGTATACCCAAGGAAATTAGGTCAAATGGATATATAGAAAAGGAAAAGCACATGTTACTTGTGAAATGAAAAATGGTTATGAAGAATAAGTAGACAATGAAAAAGGTTAAAACGGAAGTACTTTAGGTTTAGGTTGAGGGATGGAATAAAAAGTAGTTTCAAAAGGTAAAACCAATGACTAGAAAATGAAGTGTAGGTTACCAACATTATCAGACAAAAAAAGCTAATAGAGCAATGCAGTAGTAATAGGGAGACTAAATGGTTTAGTAGAAAGTGAAATAGATCCAAGTGCACTACTTTGAGAAGTTGAGATGTTAACATGATGGATATGATGAGAATGGGGATCACTTTTGCCTAGCCCCCCAACTAGTTGCACTTCATCTTCATCTATTAGATGGATGTCAGACTCAAAAGCAATGCTTTCTCTTCTTATCCTGACAATGATATGAGGATTAAGAGGTTGATCCAAGATGTTCTTCATCCTAGCTTCTTTAATTTGTAGATGAGCTTGTTTCTACATATTCTCTTATTCCATGATAAAATCTACCAAATCCTTAGCTTCTTCATCATCCATCTCAATGGGGTGATCATGATTGGAAAGAAAGGATGGCAAATTGTAAGCTTATTCATACATTTTTATGAGTTTAATCACATCAAAAGTTAAGTTGTAGTCAAGCTCCCATTTGGCATAGGCTACCCTATAATTTGTGAGACTAAGTCCACTTGAAAAGGCTTTATTCCTCTTAAGATCTAGCAACTTCTTATTTTTAAAGATACCTAAAGTAGATGATGAAGTTACAACAATTGATGAAGCATCCAGTCCACTACGTCGACTAGGCCATGTCAACGAAGCCTCGTTAACGTAGCCACGTCAACATGACCTCATCGACACATCTTTCTAAGTGTCAACGTGGCCTCGTCAACATAGAGCCCATTTTCTACTATAAATATGTGTGCACCTGCCACATTTATGGCACCTTTTATTCAAGTTGTAGCAAAGCTCTTGCAGTTTGGTTCTGCAAAAGTTAGATTATTTTCCAAGTGCCCACAATCATAGTTTGAAGAATGTACCACTCTTTATTTGAGCGCTAATGTACCTAAGCCCATTGGCATGAATAGCAATAAAGATGAGCTTTTTGAACAATCCTTGTAGCATTTGAACTAGATTACTTAAGCATTAATATTTTAATACTTTAATAATTTTCATGCTTTTGTTATTGCTTTACAGTTACAGTACGTTTTAGTAGTCCACGAGTAGTGCATGAGAACACATAAGCACGACCACCTCAAACGTTTGATACTTGGCAACCTAGTGATGCTTAACATCTGGAAACCCAGTAGTGATTAGGACATGCTTGGGATGTGCACAGAGGGTGGGACCAACTGCTTATGCTAGGAGTAGTTGAGCAATAGAGTAGTAAGATCTTCAATTATCTAGCCCTTTTACTCCCTATATTAGAAGAATTAAATATTAAGAATAAAAGAAAACACATAAAAATCATATGCCTTAGTCTCACTTAACCATCATTCTAGAATGTCACAAGTGAGTTTGAGATGACAACAATCGTTCTAACTAGGATAATGATGGCTAAAATACTGTGCGTAAGTGCTCGCAGTCTTCAGAATTCGACTAGATCGTGCATGAACGCTTGTGATTCATATGGTTGGGCTTAGGGGTACCTCACCACTCATCATTGGCACCATTGTTGGGGACTGTTAGTCTTTTGTGCGCTATCTAGCCTTAGCAAGATCCTCACTCACTTCATTGGAACAGACCCATTGCATCAAAAGCTACTCATGCTAAATGACTTAGGTAAGAGTAAGGCACACTAAGTTACATGTTGTTTAACACTAATATTTCTTCTTCTCACAAGCAAGATGAATCCAACCCACAAATGCCCCAGGAATGTTGGGTGGTATATACTCATCTAGATGAGTATATACCCAACTTCATCTTCATCCTACATCAGGATGAGCAGATGTAATGGCGAGACATGGAAGGCAACATTATATTACCCCTTGATCGATCGGTTCCCAGAATGCTGCTCCAAACTCTTACCAGATTGGGCGTTCAAGACCAAGTTGAGAAGTATATGATGGAGGATCACGATTATCGGGACTATCACCCAAATGAGGCATAGCATAAACAGGACCTGTAGCAGGAAAAACACCCATGAATGAGCAAAGGGCAAATTTTCTAGTAACCCTTTGTTCCTGCAGGCCTAACACGATGATGAGGAACCTATTCCTCATGGTCCCTATGCTTCCGCATCTCCTCCCCCACATCAAAATATCTGATCTATCATACATAGTAAAGGTTCAAGTGACTAGGAGTTCCAAGATGCTGAGGGATCCCCTAGAGGAGATCATGGTGAAGGTGAAGATGAACATGAAGATCGAGGCCATTATCATGGAAGAGGAGGTGATCGACATAGTGGGTGTGGCAGTCCTTCCCCTCTTCTCATTCCCCTCTTTCCACCTTAGCTTCATCAAGTTTTAACTTTGACTGTAATCATCGTAGGTGGGATTGTGATGAGGGTGATTGCCAAGATCAACATGATCGAGGACATCGACAGGAATGTCGTGACCAAGGGCAGGGATGGTCATAAGAGGTTCATTGTCATGAAAGGAGAGGTAGCAGAGACCATCACAGACATCATGGCCATCATCAAGACCATGACTTTGATAAACCACTGCTTGCCACTTGAAGCATGCTCAACATAGTAAAGGCAGTTCACATACCTACCAAGCACTTGAGAGATAGTTGAATCAAGCACCTTGATATGAACAACATTCCTAAATTTGAAGGGGGATATAATTGCAATCCAAAAACTCACCTGTAAGTATTTAATGATGCTTGTACCCTACATAATATTGAAAATGAATGGCAAAAACTCAAGCTGCTCCCCTGAACACTCACCAAGAAACTAGAAAACTGGTACTAGTCTTTGGAGCCAGAATCAATTAGGCGATGGAGTACAATGCTGGAGCTCTTCAATGACAAACACCAAACCTAATCCAGAGTCTCTAATCCAAGATGATAAATTCAGGGGTGAAAACAAGGTAGCCACAAACCCTTGGATGTAGCCATGGGTAGATATTACTCCTTGTTGCACTGATGTCCTGGTCATGGCTACTCTTAGCGACGGGAATAGCTTTGTCATGTCATAGATGGGCTCGGTTTCGAAACAAGAAGGACCCTTGACATTTATGCTTAAGGAAAGCTATCTAAGTTAAGGGCTCATCAACTTCAGTGATTAATTGAGCAAGTAGCCAAGGAAGATGGAGAACTATGGAAATGGAAAAGTGCAGAGGAATATAATCGGGATCCTTCCATCTGGAAGAGGGAGGTCAAATTCTGTGAAGATGAGGAGGAGTCATCTCTGGATGTAGCAGTGAATAGGAAGACTTTACCCATACAAAATTTCACTTTTGAAATTTTTGCTAAGGTGGACAAGATATGAAATTCTTTGGATGAAAAATTCCAAAGTGTTCTAAAAATTGTAGAAGAATTCAAAGAATAAAGCAACAATCGGGATTGATGAAGGAGAAAAGAGGCTAAACATGCCTACCACAAAGGTAAGGGCAAGGTTGTTGTAGTAGAACAAGTTGTAGACTCAGACATTGAGGAAGGGGATGGATGTGACATATGCCAGTACGAACATCCTAAGGGATGTTACCTCGTGGTATCACATTTGCAAGAGTTTGTGGTGTACGCTCTAAATCCTCGCTTAGCAAAAAGGAAAACACCCTAGAGATTGCCTTATCCCTAAGGCAATTCCAAGCAGTTCCACCAGCAACAGGGATATTATCTAAGTGGAGCTCCACCACAACTATATGAGCACTACCAGCAATGGCAGCATCCACAGTCATGGGGGATGCCACCCCCAAGGCAAAAATACCCTTACCAGTAGCCAAATCCTTATGGGTACTACATTTAGTAGCCAATCTCTCCGTGGGACTCTTCCAGTCACGCAACCTTCCAAAATCATTACTACCCACCAGAATACTTTTGGGCCCAATCTTAGTCACCAAAGGGGGAAACCCCACATTTGCACTATCCTCTGCCACCTCCTTTGGCCATACCTATCTGTCAGCCCTCAACTCAGCTACCTCCTTCTCCACCTATGTAGGGAGAAATACCTCCACAGCCACAATAGCATAATGCCATGAGGGTCGTCAATTTACAATTACCTTCTCAACTGAGCAGGTCAGAACCAAAACCACAAAAACATTTCTTTTTCTAACTTAATAACCTAAACACACCCTCACACTCACCTGTGGCTAGTGCCCCTGTATCTCCAACTGCCTCTGACACTCAATCCTTCAAGTGACCTTTGAACCAAATGCCTTCCGAAGTGCAAACCATCATGTTAACACATGTTGTGACAGATTGGATCAAGGTGAGTCATCTTCCTTAGAAATTGGGTGATCCTAGACGCCCCCTCATATACCTTTAGGTGGTAGGTAATAAGCCATGTAAATCTCTTCTAGACTCAGGGTTAGGTGTCAACCTAATTTCACATGATATGTACAAGACCTGGAACTTGCCTCTGTTGAAGAAAAGCAACATTCAGCTTGAGTTGGCAAACTAATCCATTACTTTTCCCTTGGGATTGGTAAAAGATATTATGACCACCATTTGTGGGTGGTCCAACCCTACTAATTTCCTAGTGATCCATGTCGATAATTGTAAGGGGGACTTCTCGATTATAATGGGAAGAGCATGGCTCAGCATGGTGGATGCATGTTTAGGACTTCAAGACCTTTCCCTTGAAATTTCCAATGAAAATCCTTTTGTGTAGATCATGAAGAAGCATGTTCCATGCATCGCGTAAAATGACTCTAGGTGTAACTGTGTGCAACAACTCTAGTCTATTAAGTAGACATCTATTCAAGCATGCAATCAATGTGCTACTGAATCACAAATTCAACGATGCCTGTACGTAGCAGCCACTAATTAAGAAGGCACCCAATGATTGACCGTTGATTCTGATAGCAACACCCTATGCATGGAACCCTCTGAGAGCATTGTATGTACCTATATGGGGAGCATAGACAAATTGGAATAGGTCCATCAACAAATTTCCACTACTGATGATGCTACTGACTAAGCAAGCTGCAAATCCTTAAAAGCTTTAAACAAGAGCCCCTAGAACTAAAACCTTTACTAGTCAACCTGGAATATGCATTCTTGCAAAATGGTAAGCTGGTAATAATCAGTGCCACTCTTGCTTCTGAGAAAAAAAGAAGTTGCTACAGATGGTAAACAATTGGTTGACTACCTTCGCATGGTCATATCCTAAGTTAACGAGGATTGATCCTAGGGTATCCCAACATCAAATTTATATCGACCCTTCCATGAAGCCACAATAACAACCACAAAGATGATTGAATCCCAAACTTAAATAGATTGTCAAGGATGAAATTGAGCAACTGCTGAAGGCAGGATTCATCTACCCCATTGCGAATAGCAAATGGCTTAGCCCACTCATGATTGTGCCAAAAAAGGATGCCAAATGAAGGGTTTGTATTGATTTTCAATTACTAAATATGGCAACCTTTAAGGATCATTTTCCACTTCCATTTGTGGACCAGGTGTTGGATACCATTTCGAGGCATTGTTACTATAGCTTCCTGGATGGTTACAGTGGCTATAACCAAATCCAGATTGCACCAGAGGACCAAGCCAAAACAACATTTACAAGTTCCTAGGGAACTTTTGCATACAAGAAGATGCCCTTTGGCCTATGTAATGTGCCCGCAACCTTCCAACGCCTTGTCCTCAACATCTTCCAGTAGTAAATCAACAATGGTGTATAAGTTTTTATGGATGACTTCTCCACTTGTGGTGCAACATTCGAGCAAGCCTTGGATGGCCTTGAGCAAGTTTTGAAGAAATGTGTAGAAACTAACTTATGGCTCAACTAGCAAAAGAGCCATCTAATGGTCCAAGAAGGCATTGTTTTGGGGCATCGAATTTCACAAGAGGGGATCAGAGTGGATCCTAAGAAAATCAGTGTCATCTAAGGAATTACCAATCAACTGGAAACTATGAGGGACATTCAATCATTCCTTGGACATACTGGCTACTACCAGTGCTTCATCAAGAATTTTTCGAAGATCGCCAAGCCATTGGTGGAGCTAACCAAGAAAGGTGCCTCATTTTTCTGGACTGGGGAATGTGAGTCTACATTCCAAACATTGAAGCAAAAACTCATAGAGACTCACAAGCCCCTAATTGGTCCAGACCATTTCACATCATGATAGATTTGTCTAACTATGCATTGGGAGTCGTGCTCACATAGTTGGATGACCAGAAGCATCCATATTACATCCACTGTGCAAGCTTAAGTATTGTGGGTGCTCAGCTAAACTACACCACCACTAAAAAGGAATTAATGGTAGTGGTATTTGCCTTGGAAAACTTTCGGCACTATGTGCTCGAATACAAGGTTTTTGTGCACACAAACCATAGTGCCATCCGATTCCTTATGAACAAACCAATGGTGAGCCCCCGTGTCATATGGTGGCTCATGATTCTTCAAGAATTCGATCTTACTATGATAGAAAAAAAGGGAACTGAGAATGTGGTTGCTGATCACTTGTCTCGATTATGATGGGACAACACAGAGGAGTAGAGCCCACTCTCTGACAAATTTCCAAATGAGCTTCTCTTTGCTGGAGCAATCGCAAAGGAGGCCCCCACAAAATTAAATTAGTTTGACAACATCCTTACCTATCTTCTTACACAAGAGCTACCAAAGGAGTTGGATCATCATAAGAAAAAATGATTTCTTCATAGAGCCAAGCACTTCATGGAAATTAATGGACACCTTTACAAGGTGTGTGTGGATGGCTTGGTTCGATGGTGCAACCCTGATGTAGGTCAATTGTGCATCCTCCAAGATGCTCATGAGGATCCTTGTGGAGGCCATTATGCAGGAAGGCCCATAGCCATTAAGATCCTACTTGCAGCATACTACTAGCCTACACTCTTTAGAGATGCTCAATGGTTTTTTCTCTCTTGTGATCAATGTCAAAGAGATCATGGGATGACGACAAGAATGGAGGGACCTCAATAATGGATTCAACCACTAGAACCCTTCAACATTTGGGGCATCAACTTCATGGACCCCATCGCACCCATGTCAAATAGGAAGGCATACATCATTTTTACGTTGGACTACTGTACCAAGTGGGCAAAGGTGGCAGTCATCACCAACTATTCCTCAAACACAGCTGTGTGGTTTGTTCAACAGAAAATCGTGAATAGGTTTGGGGTGCCATGTGCACTCATTTCAGATAATGGCACTCACTTCATGGATGCTACTTTTCGTAAACTCATGTAGCGTTTGGAAGTAGAACATAAATTAACAACACCCTATCATCCCCAAGCCAATGGGCAAGCTAAAGTTACAAACTAGGAGATTACAAAAGTTCCAACTAGGACAATTAGCAAATATAGGAGGGATTGGAGCACAAAACCTAACGACACCCTCTAGGCCTACCGCTCAACCTAAAAACTTCATATAGGCTACTCCCCTTATGAGTTGGTGTATGAGAAACTACCAATGCTCTCGATTCAGGAAAAACTTCAAACACTATCCACTACAAGTGACTTAGGTCTTGACTTATCCCTAGCACAACGAGAACGACTCATCAACTTAAATGTGCTAAATGAGAATCAATTAGTAGCCCTATCATCAAATGAGGTGCATAAGGCATATAACAAACAACATCATGACCTTAGGATTTGGAAAGTAACATTTCAACATGGAGATAAGGTTCTCTATTAGAACCCCACACATGTACCACAACGAACCAAGTTTTAAACACTGTGGAAGGGACCTTATATTCTTTTCGACACCTTTCCATCTGGGGCCCTACTTATACACAAACCTGAAGACCCAACAAAAACATAGTTGGTCAACATGCAACAATTAAAACCCTTCCATGAACTACACCAAATCAATGTGGCTATCACTTCATCAAGTGGTTGACCACATTCCATCTTTCGAATCTCCTCCTCCTAGCTTAGTTATGGGGGAGATCATTGCCCATACTAAAATGGTTGTCCTAGCTTCTTAGGTCTTTTCTATATTTTTTGTTTTACACATTTTTGTTTTACACCATCATTCGTACATTTAACATTTCTTACCTAATCTTTCTCTTTTTTTATATATAAATATATTTCTCCTTTAATCATTCTATTCTATTTTATGTTAGTTATTTTCCTCTATTTATTTTCACTAATAAAGCCATCTTATTGTCACAGGATGTAATGGTGTGATGGTTACACCCAACGGGGGCATGCTTATTATGGTTTGCCTATTATATCTAGTTCTTACCTTAGCATTTTGGTTTCAAGAAACTAAGTTACACTTTCTTTCATGCAACAAGCAGTGAGTCCATGACATCTAACCACTCACACTTTCCTATGGTGTCCCAGGATCAAAAGAAGTACAGTTCCTTTTCCATTAATCAACTCCAATCAATCTTTGACCTTGGTGGATTCTAAACTTGGGAAGGATCTAAGTGGTAAGGAACAAGGTGTGACTTCAAGGGGATGTGCTGGACTACGTATCCTCTTATGATCTCTTGTGCATTGCTATCCTTAGGGATTCCTTTCCATTCCATGACAATGAATAACAGGAAGCTAACATGTCCTTGCATGGTGTGGTTCCCATTTGAAAAACAAAAATAAAAAATAAAAATAAAAATAAAAGTAATAATGGGAACTCAAAGCACATCCCTTGGACCAACCAATATATCCTTGCATGGTGTAGTTCCCATTCAAAAAAACCAAGAAAGAAAAAAATAATGGGAATTCAAAGCACACCCCTTGAATCTAATAACAAGCTACAAGCATTGATTATGGGACTCAGAAGCCATGTTACCCAGACCTGCCAGTCCCCTCTAACTAAGGCCCTTCCTTACTTCCTACTTCCCTTTTGTCCTATATAAGCAATGGGATTTAGTCTCTGAGGGTATGCATATGTTTTGAGTGGATGGGTTGGTATTAGTCCATCACTGCAACGTCACTAGCCATTGTACTGACCTAAATCGTTGGTGTAAGGCTGGAAAGGAAACAGACACCGAGAGATCGTTGGACAGCCACAGCTAACCCTGCCTTCGCCCGAGGGCAAGCTGGAAAAGTAAACGAAGGCAGAGTGCCTTGGATGGTCTGCACGCAGATCAACCAAGGACTTCCCCGAGTGTAAGCTATGGCTAGCACTGGGGTTATCATAAACGGTTTGTAAATGGAATGCAAACAACAATATGAAATGTAAACAAAGCGTATTGAATTTTAAATAAAGCGTAAACAGAGCTATATTGTAGACAAAGCATAAACCAAAGTAAATAATATAAATGGAAGGTAATAATGAAACTGTATTGTATTACTTAAACAGGAATATGCACTGGTCAAAGTGTAGTTGCACACGTGTGGATGGCAAGTCAAACGCCTAGCCCCAGAATGATATGACGTGATGATGTGATGATGAAATGGGATGAACATGAGAAATACTTGGAAGCCAACAATCAGTTTTTCCAAGAGCCCAAGGATTACAAATTCTGTCCTTCTTTAGAGTTGCCAATCTCTCCAATTTTTTGCCTCCCAGTTTATGTGAATTGATAGGGTATTTATAGGGTTGGGCTGGGTGTTGGATAGTTGCATTCTTTTGACCAGGTTCAATGTATCTGTGTTGGATAGTTGTGCACGAGTTGGATGTGTGCTGGATATTTGTCTTCTTTGACCAAATTCAATGTATCTCACAATGTGTGGGTCATTCAAGCCCATGAAAATACAAATAATTTAGACAAGCCCTCAAATGATAAAAATTTACAAACAAAATCAAGGAGGATTAACTCTACCTCGCTTGTCTAGCATCCAGCATGACCTCCAAAACTTGCAATTTTGAGCTGAAATCTGGAATTTCTGAAGGCTGGGACCCATAGTTATCAATAGTGGACCCTGAGGATGACTTACACCCTTGAAATCAAGTCATTTTGGCTTAGTTTTGGAGCTCTAAAAGTTGGTGACGTTGATCCTTACGTTGTGCAGCGTCTGAAAAAGTAACCAAAGTGTACTTAGCCAAAACCAAATATTTCGAACCTGAAACTTTTGATTTTGGATGCTGGAAGTTGGTGCAATCACCTATGGGCCCCAGGGGGACCTTGCCTATTGAATCATGGGCCATCAGGGGCTGTTTTGGAGGCCTCCAAGTTTGGTCACGCTGTACTCATGTTGGGCAGCAGCATGACTTAGCTTAATTCTTGTCTAAAAGTGCTAGGCCAAAATTAGTGGTGTTTCATTAGCCCCTCTTTGTTGACATTTAGAGGAATCTACCTGAGAGGTGTCGACAAAGAAATGCAAAACACCATGAGCAACAAAGCATCAAACATTAACCATCGGCCCTTAGCTGGGTGTCATTGCACCATTTTCAAAAGTACATGGAATTGAGGGAATCTGGTTCAAGATGCAAGGGAATCGGTTGTAACTAGGGAAGCTAGGAGGTTAAGGGCTATGATTGCTACTGGGATTTGTGAGAGAGGAATGCTCTCTTATGCACAAGTCATGTCATTGGTCCTTGTCAATAGCTGAGTTTTCAGTAGACTCGGAACCAAGACATAGGAGGTGTGTTCTTTGGAGAAAAAGGACTCTTATAAAGTATTTGTGGGGCCCATTGTAAATAGCCAAAGACGCGATGATGTGTAACATGGTCTCTTTGAGACACAAGTGTAACATTTTTTCAAGATAATTGCCTTCTCGCCTGGGGCTTGTATGAGAATAGCCAATAGTCTTTTCTTTGTTATGTCAACGGGGTCATGAAGACCTTTTCCATACATTTTTCTCTTTTCCCTTTTGTGCTTATTCTTTTCTTATTTTTTTTTTTTTTTGTGTTTAGTCTTTTTGAAAGAGCTTGCTTTTTGTGCCGTGCTTGTGTTTGAGCATTTGCATTTTGCATCATGTACTGTGTATTGTGTTTTGCGTCGCAACTGCTTAGAGAGCTACAGTGTGCAACAATGTATCAAGAGTTTTGAGATGAGTGAAATGTATCAAGGGGGATGTAATTGAATAGGATAAGAAAGCATGATGGGGAATAGGGAATCTCTTAGGAATCGGGAATGTACTTATGAATGGATTGATTAACCCAGTCGCGTCCATCAGGAAAAATGTGATACCTTGTCATCATGATGAAGTGCATCTATGCACGAATGCCTCAGAAGTGTCATCCTACAAACACAACTTCAAGAAGACAAGAAAACCACAAATGAAACAGTCAACTAAACACTTTAGACAAGGAGATGGAGTCACCATGTGAAATTTTCAAAGCAAACAGAATTATGAATAGCATCAATTTCATTAGGGCCCATGAGACAAATTGTGCAGCAAGTCTTTGTGAAACATGAACAGCTAATTGCAGTGACACATATTTTCAAGTTTTTCCTGGTCATCGATGATGTCACCAATCTATAGTCTTAGCGGACTATCGTGGGTTAGTTTCACGTCATAACCCCTTGGACGGTGCTAGTTTAGCATCATAGCAAACGGTGCATTGCTAGTTTATAGTCATAGCATACTGTGAAGAGGCAAACTAGTTTATAGTCTTAGTGGACTCTAGATGCTAGTTTCATGTCATGGCGATGGATATAGCAGTTTAGTGTCATACCAGACAGAACTCTTTGGTATCAGTTTTAAGTCATGATGCTAGGACTACTCTGTGGTATCAATTTTAAGTCATGATCCAGGACTACTCTATGGTATCAGTTTTAAGTCATGATGCCAAGACTAATATGTGGTATCATTTTTATGTCCTGATGCCAGGACTATTCTGTGGTATCAGTTTTAAGTCATGATCCAGGACTATTCTGTGTCAATTTATAGTCATAGCGAACTGATGCTTACCTTGCTTGTGTAAAGTGTGATGCTGCATGCATGGTCATGCTACGTGCCTGCAAGATCCTGCAAAAAATCAACTAGGAAGAAAAACAACATCAAGTGACACTTGTTGTACATAGATTTGGAATATATAAATGAAAGAAAAGCAATGAAAAAAAAAGTGATAGTTTTAGGCCGTTCCGGGCCGGAAGCTAGTTTAAGGCCTTTTCGGGCCATGTATTTTTGTAGTTTTATGTTTTTTTTATTGTTCTTCTTTGTTTTCCAGAGTATATGTGTGCAACTAAATATAACATAAATTTTTAAAGTGTAAAGCAAGATGTAAGGTAAATACTTGAAAAAAACGACCGTGCAAGAATTTAAATCGTAACTTGTAACCTGTAAGTGAAAATTCAATGTAAGATAACAAGAGTTTGTAAATATGTAATTTGTTGGCTTTAGTTTAAAGCCATTTCGGGCTTGGTACATCAATTTAAAGTCTTGATGGACTGTTGCATCTATTGTTAAAGAAAGGATTACCAGTTTTATGCCATAGTGGACCAAAGGTAGTAACGCTTTCAAGAAGTTTTAAATGGAATTGGCCATTTCTGACCGTGGCTAGTTTAATTTCATTGTGGACGTGTTGTAGTTTAACATCATTTTAGACAGTTCGTAGTTTAACATCATTTCGGACAATTCGTAGTTTAATGTCATTGTGGACGTGTTGTAGTTTAACATCATTTCAGACAGTTCGTAGTTTAACATCATTTCGGACAATTCGTAGTTTAACGTCATTTCGGACAGTTTGTAGTTTAACATCATTTCAAACAGTTCGTCTCATTCGTTCTAGTTGTTGAGTTGCCTCTTGATCTTTTGTAACTTAATGTGTGGGGCTGGGTGTATGGGTATGATTTTATATTCACCTTCCCCTTCATCGGTGATATCAAAGGGTAGTTCTGACCAAGAAACGTCAACAGGAATGGCTCCTATGTCTGTGTCTTCTTGTGTTTCTTCAGTGCTAGTTGGATTGTGAGTCAACGTTGGGTTCACATTCTGATGTATGTTCATGGTTTCTTGTTTAGGCTTAACGAACTCAATTTCTAACCCTTGACCTACCTCAAGGTATGAGGAAGTGATCGATGTTGTTGTATCCCTATGTATTATGATCTCACCTCCCTCGTAAGGTAGGTGGATCTCCTAATGGATTGGTGAAGATACAGCTATAAGTTGAGCTAGCCAAGGATGTCCTAGGATCAAATTAAACCCTGGCATTTCATCAACCACTATGAATTCAGCCAATGTAGGGAATTGGTCACCTGCTATGAAATCTAAGGTAACCATGCCTTTCACTCCCACACAGGAACCACTGAAAGATCTCAAGAAAGAGGTTGTTGTGGGTTGTACTTGTTCAGTGAGTCCCAATTTTTTGATGATAGAAAAAGGTATTACATTTGTTGCTGCACCATCGTCGACATGCACCCTACGTATTTTGAAATGATCAACTTATATTGTTATGAACATAGGGGCCGTAGTGATTTCCCCTGTTTTCTCATCTAGCTTAATGTCCTTAACACGAAACTCTAAGGATGTGGTCTTTGATTCCTAAAATTGTGGGAATATTACTACATAAATGGATGGTTCATCTGCAGGAAGATCCTCACTAATAGGAATTGAAGTTAGCATCCGTACAAGAGCCTCTCAATGTATTGGTGAAGTCATTACTAGGTCATACACACTTAAAGAAGTATCATTGTGTTTTAAGGCTTGTGTGACCTAGGTCAACACATTTGCTAGGTCTTTACTGTTTGGGACACTCTTATCTGTAGAGATTTGGTCCATTTGACCCAACATTCGTATTTCTCGTGGAGGGGTTTTTATGTTAGTAGCTAAGGATGCTGAGTTTGGCATATGACTTGCGACTTCATCTTTGTTTTGGTGACTTGTACTAGGCTCATTAATGCACGGACTCATGGGGATGGCATTTAGTGGTGTAGGATTTGGCAGTCCTAATTTGTGTCCATGATTTTCTCTCTCCATGCACTCTCTTTTTTCTTTTTTCAAGTGCTCTCATATTAGCCTATTGGCAAGATGTTCTCGCAAAGGTCGTCGAGAAGTGGAGGTGGGTTGTGTGCCAAGGTGTTTTGGCACCCGACCACAAAGGGAATGGGTCGATTTTTAGATGGTATGTTTGTTGTGGTGGCAACCGAAGGAGGTATGTGGATGATGAATTATTTTGATGGTGTGAGGGATGTGCGCATGGTAAAATGGGTTTGAGGATATATTGAGGTAGGTGTGTTTTCTGAATGCCTGCGAATCACAAAAGGCTTTTGAGGAACGTCTTGTCTGTCTTCCACATGGACAATATTAATCACATATGGGGCATCGTTGATTTTGGTATTGAGAGGATCCTTGTAGACCCCCATGGATTGGTTTTGAGGCCTTACCGAGTTTGTCTCATCGAACACTACTTCACCCCCATCTATCATGCATTGTATGTCTTGTTTCAACGCAAAGTAGTAATCAGTCCCATAACCACACCATTGGTGATATTCACAAAACCTATCCAACCTACAGCCTTTTGGAATGGGAGGTTCATTGGCTATTGCTAAAGCTGGATTTTTGGCCAATTCGCAAAAGCGATCATGTCTTTGCGAGGCCACAAGAGACATTTGTTTGTGTTGAATTAGCCCAGCCTTTAGAAGTTGATCAAGCAGTTGCGAAGGCTTCATGGGCAATGGTGTGTATTGAGTAGGGTCTTTCCTTTCGAAGGTATGGGCATGACCTATGTTGTTGTTTCTATTTGAGGAATTTTAGGTGTATGAGTGGATGTGGTTCTTTCATAGCTGTTTGGGATAGCAAGTTGTTTTCCTTCAGCCACTGCTGGTAGCATTGTTTTGGATTTATCTTTCCTCGTGTATTGGATCCTAAAGGTTGAGTAGGCTGGGTTATTACTTGTTTGTGCCGCTTCTTCTATGTCTTTGATTTGTACGAATTCTTGGCTCAATGTGCGGGCTTTCAGGTAGTAAAGTTTTGACTTAATAAAGTCATTCATGGCCGACTTAAGAATGGTGAGTAAATATGTTTCGGGGATAGGTTCATGAAGTTCGTTTAAGGTTGCACTCCACCTTTGGATAAATTTCTACACTAGCTCTAATGGTGCTTGTTTAACTTGGATCAAGCCATCTAACGTGGCTTCAAGTTTCAAATTGTACTTTAAACGGATGACAAACTAATGCAACAAACTCTCTAAAGAAGATATGGAGCTACGACGTAAATATTGATACCAGTCTAAGGCTTTTCCAGTTAAGGACATTGCAAACACTCATAAAATTACATGGGGCCATGCTTCAAGTAAAAGGCTTTCAGTTCTAAATGTCACTAGGTGGGCATTTGGGTCCCCTTCTCCATTGTACTTGGTCAGTTGAGGTAATGAGACTTCTTTTGGCAAGGTCAAGGGTGAAACTGAGGGGTCAATTGGGTCATCTTGATAGAAATCTAGTACTTTGACTTCCTCATTGTTGAAATTTTTAAGGCGTTTTAATTCTTCTCCCAACGAGTGGATTATTTTTTGTGTGTCTGCCCATTCTTGGGCGGTAGGCAAACTGGTGGATTGAGTGGATTGTGGATGATAATGGTTTAATTTTTGCATTGTTTGTGGAAAGGCAGGTTGTTGGGCTAACATTTGTTGTGGTGGGATGGTATTCGGGACTGAGACCATCAATGGAGCCCACTGCCCAGCTATAGGTGGTGAGGTAACACCTTGCACATGTTGAGTTGGAGTAATCAATGGTGCCCCATAAATCTGCACCTGGGGTATGTAATGGGTGGATGTGGAAGCTGGTATGACTGACGATATTCCAATTACTTGAGGTTGGAATATTGACCTTGCGTTGGTTTGGGGGAGTTGTTGGGACTGCACTGGTGGAGGAATGATGGAAGTGGATGCATCAGAGTGAATGTTATTGAGCATAGAGAAGATAGAAATGGAATGGGGAATAGGTGGTCGAGTGTTTGCGGATGAAGAAGGAAACACAGTTTCTTCCAGAAAAGAATGGAATAATGGGTTTGTGTGGGCATGGGGGCTAATGGTGTGGTATGATTCTCCATGTTCAAATTGGGCTGCAAATTCATCTTCTTCATCTTGAGGCTCTATGGGAGGTAATTGTAAGGCTTGACTTCTAGCCATAAGAAGCTGGGATATGAGTTTATGATGGTTTTTAGATAGTGGGATTATGTCAAATGTAGAAGGGATAAACTCACATCCTCCTTTGTGGATGAATTCATATTCTCGCTTAGCTTCCCTCTCTACACGATCAATGGGTAGGTTGGCTTGGATTTTGGCACAAATAAAATTATACTGTTCGGGTGTAAGAGTCACATGAATAGGGCCTTTGCCCTATAGACTAAGGGATTGGCATGTAGGGCCTTTAGGATTTATGTGTTCAATAATGGTTATGGATTCTGTAGCAGTCACAGGGTTTGAAGCTTTGGCCCCAAAGTCAACAATCGGTAGTGTTACT
>MNCI01004374.1:286773-352931 GCA_015680685.1 Gnetum montanum
GAGGTCCAAGATGTGTACGGATGATTAAGGAACGGATGCTCATTGCACTTAGGTTAGCTTAGACTTCATTTCCTATTACTCATTAATTTAATCAATATTATTCTCCATTGTCTCTAGGAGTAACAGTAATTTAGGATCACATCATACGCCTCACTCTGGACTAAACCATATGTGACAAAGCAAATACTAGTCCAGGTGGGAAGACAGCGAACTACGATCAACATGTAACTATCTAGATACCACAACTAGCCTATCTACGGAGTTTGACCGGATCATGCGTGAATGCTCATATTCGTATGGTTGAGTGTAGGGGCACCTAGCCGCTCATCAACTTTGGTTTCAATGTAAACATTGAAATCACATAGTTTTAATGTGATGTCAAAACTTTTGATATGAAATGTCAAAAAGAATTAGCAATAAAAGCTATCTAAGCAAACAATGTAGAAGTTGCGAAGAGAAAATGACGTGACATGAACATCACTTAGCAAAAAAGCAAAAATAAATAGCAAAACGTAAAAAAATGTTAAAAGTACCGAGAAGTTGGAATAGAAAACAATCCCAAAAAATGTTCATTTCTATGAAGGTGCTCCTTTTAACACCAAAGATGTTGTACTAGGAATTGTTGTAATGAGCGGAAATCGACACAACCTAACATGAAAACTAAACCAAGCATTTCATGCCCACCAAACGGTCCAAGAAAACTAATCTTTTAGATCATCTCCCTTAAATCGAAAGGGGACTTGGGGATCGAAGGACAAATCCAGCAATCCAAACTCGACGTTTTACCAACATCAAGCAAAAAGATTGCATACGTAGAACAACTAGTAAAAAACATATTAACAAAGAGAAAACACAACGTAATGTAAATACATAATTTGCAGCAAAGAAATACTTGAAAACAACATGAAAAGGGAATAGATCTATTAACTAACACATGCAAACCAAAAAGAAAAATGTGAGAAAAACAAATATGGAATGAATCTGAGCAAAATTAGAGACAAAATATCTAAAAATGGAAAATTGATGTTAGAATAGAAAAAAGAGAACCTACAAAGATATGTTTCAAGACATGTACGAGAGATCAAAGGTATTTGATAAGAAGGTGTACTATCATGTTCTTACTTCGATGAGTAGCAGCTTCAACAACTAATGATTACAAAGGGAATATCATATTAGTGTGTTGATCTAATTTTTAGCAAATCTTTACATGTTAGGAGGATAGCACAAAGGGGATACAATATGTCAACAAGGGAAAAGAGAGAAAAGTAGAAAGAGAGCTAAAATTGCTTAGCAAATCTCTTACAAGCAAAGTGTTGATTAACACAATATGAGAAACAAGCTCTAAAAAGCCAACCCCTTTATGTTTAGGGATGCTTTCTTATTTATAAGTTGAAAATGCCTTGTAGATCGTGTAGGAATGATACAATGGGGTCCATCGAATCTTTTGAAAGCTTTAAGAAGGTTTTGAATAGGAAAAATGATGTAGAGAGTAAAGTTTGAAACCTAACATGAGACGTTAAAGGTTGGAGACAAAAGCTAACATTGGGTCTTGAAAGTAAGATTGTCGTCGAACATTGAAAATTTGACACAAGATGTCAAAACTGATTTAATGCAAGATGTCAAATTGATGCCGGACATTGAAAATTTGATGAAAGACCTCAAAACTAATTTGATGCAAGACGTAGTAAGAAGCAGGAGATGAAATCAACGGTGAAGCTAATGTTGAATGTTGAAATTGGAAGTGGAGCCAAAACGATGTTGCAGGTGACGTGCGGTGTCGGTGACGTGCGGTGTCGAAACCATGAAAGAGGTCGAAATGATGTGGCAAGTGACATGAGACATTGAATCTAGATCATTGAAGATTGCTTTAATGGGTGGAAAGCCATAGAATGCACCCATGTTTAGCTTAAGATGAAAAAGTCAAAGTGGGTACAACACCTATGTTTCAATTATTTCAAGCTCTGACAACCCCACGTTTCATGCTTAGTTTGAAGAAAAAAAAAATGGAAGAAACTAAAAAGAATTAGAAAAAGAAATAAAAAATAATGAACGGAGGAAAAAAAAAACTTTAAAAGAAATGGTATCAAACTCTCTCCAAGAGAGATGGCAGGCATAGTAATTTGTAAAAAGTCAAGAACACACAACGATACATGTTTGGACTATTGCCAACGCAGAGCAAGGTTGCACGTTTCCAAGCGGAAAGCTCCAAAGAATCCACCATAATAATAATATTATTATTTTGTGGAAATGCATTTGTTCCCTGTTATCTCGGTGTGGCGACCAATGATAGTTGGTATTTTGATACACATAAGAGAGAGATAGGATGGCATCAACACTGGCTTGCACGTCAGCGTTAGCGTTCGCAGTTACTTACACATAAAGATGAGCACGGCCCATATTTGTAGCGATCAACGCAATCGAACTAATCTCACACACACAGCGAGGGAAATGGAAATGGAAATGGCAATGGCGATCCTGGTTCTGTTGCTTATTGAAGCGGTGGTGGTGCGTTCGATTCCCAGTACATTGGATGGTCCATTCAAACCAGTTACGGTGCCGCTGGATCCGGACCTCAGGCTGGGCAGCAACGATCTGCCACACCATCATCCTCGCCTTGTCAAGACTGTGCCCTCCATTTTCCCCCAGCAAATCATGCTTTCCCTCTCTACGCCTGATGCCATGTGGCTTTCCTGGGTTACAGGCAATATAATCTAATCTAATATTATCGAAGCTATGCAAATGTAATGGAATTGAATTATCTCATAGTTTGGGAAATCTAATGCAATCAATTGTAGATCATAGCAATAAGAAAGCCAATTCAAAATCGGATTCCATATAGATACGATGAATATCCATATAGATACGATGAATAGTAAAACAGAAAGTACAAGTTTTATGTTTGACTTTCCTCCTTGACTAAACGTTAGAATGAGCAAAAATAGGAAAATGCAGCAGCAGATGATATCAGTGGATATAACTGTTATTTCTACTAGTTTTACCAATTTAAATCAGATCTTTACCCTTATTTATTTCACTTATATATTTTCCTTTGTGATTTGAATTTTGGTTTCATGCAGGGGATGCCCAGATTGGCCCCAAGGTGAGTCCATTGGATCCTTCCTCCGTGAAGAGCCAGGTGTTATTTGGAACACAAACTGGAAACTATACCTTTCTTGCAGAGGGCACCTCTCTTGTGTACAGCCAGATTTACCCTTATCAGGGTCTTCTTAATTACACCTCTGCCATAATTCACCACGTTCGTCTCACTGGTAATTGGTTGATTTCTGTGTTGTGGTGTGGCTTGCATTTTTTTAAAAAAATCGTGAAATGCTTTGACATCCCCAAGGCACCTGCTTTCTCGATGGAATCTATTTTCTTGCTTTTTCTGGGCTCTTGCAATTTAATTATTCTACCTTTAACAACGCAATTTTTTGGTTTCATGTTCAAACCTATGATTTTTCGGAAATGACAATGGAATTCAATTAATGTGGAGTTTTTTGGACAACACTTATATTACATAGGATTTTAGAAATATGCTCGTAGGATCCAATAGTTATTTTTAAAATCTCCTTTTTCCTGCATTCATCATCTTCAACCTGGCCTTGTCTTAACAAAATAGGGTTGGCTACATGAGTTCTTTTCTGTCATTCACCTCTATGAAGAGCTATATCTTTGTTTATTTCTGGTCACTGTAAATCATCTTCAATTATTTTTGTAGTCTCATTGTTGAATTTCCTTACCACATGCCCAAATCATTTAAGCTGCCATTGCCGTTTTTGTAACTTATCTAAAATAGAACCACTTCAAGTCTTTTTTTTTTAATGTTTGTATTGCAGTTTATCTCTATTGATAACATTTAACTTGCATTTCTTCTACATTGATTTGTTATCCATGCTTCTTTTGTATTGCTCAACATTCAGCACTATATAATATAACAGAACTAACTATTGTCCTATAAAATTTCCACTTTAGTTTTGTTGGTATTCTTTTATCATATAAAACACCACTAGCATGTTTCTCAATTCCATTTTTTATATCTTTATTAATTTCACTATTGGATTGAATGATTGATCCTTGGGAGTTTTTACCTTGAATTGTCACTTCTATTTCACTACTGTTTATGTTATTATTAAAATTGCATTCTATGTACTTTGTGTTACTTTTGCTAATTTTTAAGCCTTTTGATTTTAAAGCATGTCTTCACTAATGATAAGAATGATGATGCAGGTCTTCTTTCAAACACAAAGTATTATTACAAGTGTGGAGACAGTTACAGTTCCTTAAATACTTTAAGTGAAGAGCATGAGTTTGTCACACCTCCTCCTCCTGGCCCAAATAACTACTTGGCACGGGTGGGAGTGATTGGTGATTTAGGCCTCACATACAATTCATCATCCACCTTTAATCATCTTGTTGAGAATGATCCAAATTTGGTCCTTCTTGTGGGAGATATGGTTTATGCAAACAACTACATCACAACCGGTGATAAGGTAGCACCATGTTATAAATGCGATTTCCCAGACACTCCTATCAGAGAAACATATCAACCACGGTGGGATTCATGGGGAAGGTATGCCTTTTTGTGAGCTTCAGTTCAATTTTACACCTATTTAATATTTACATGTGTTGGAATTATGCATAACCTCAGAGAATTGCACCAAAATTTTAACCAGAAACGTTCTTGGTTTAAACCATTATTGTTGGCCCTTCGGTAAAAATGGAAATGATAAATGTACGTTTCATTATATATAATGTGGAACATGGCTAAATTGGCATGAAAAGGATGTAAATGCAAGCTATGAGATCTCTTGGAGCTAATTCTTCAGAATCTAAGACTTTGTTTCTTGAGAAGAGAACCTTTAAAGAGAAGAAAAAACCACGAAATCAGTGGGGCTTCAGCTCACAATATTGACTATGAAACTGAAAATGTTTTATAGTGTCTATGCAAATATCCTACGGATCTATTGGATAGAGTTCGTTTTTATCCTTGTTATCTTTTACAGAATACATGTATGTTTAGCATAACCTAGTGGGATGCAAGTTACCAGCCTTACCAGTAATATTATTGCCCACATTGTATTTGTAGAATTTGTAATAAGAGTCAACTTAATCAATATTTTGATCTTCTTAAAGTCAACCTTTTGATCCTAGTTAAGTAGAATAAAGTATGGATTTTTTATTTTGAATCACATTCCACTGGGGCATTCCAGTGGCTGGAATTAATTGCAATTTTCCAGAATGTTAGTAATCAGTACTTTCATGAAGATTTCACTTGCAAAATATGTCCAGCAAGAAGAAGAAAAAGAAGAAGCTACAACTATTCATAATGAAGTCTTGAAAGAAGGAAGCATGCTTGTGACATAAATTATGTTTCCTAAAATGATGCATGGTAGAAAATCCTATTTTAGATAATATGAAATAATCTTATGTTTTCGTTGTTTTAAAAACTAACCGTTGTCTGCTACATCTCAACTAGCCATTAATTGTAATGCTATTTATTCTTTTTTTAATCCTTGAGAAATCAATTGCAACTCATGATGAGTCTAGTATAATTCAGACTGTCTTGCAAAGAAATAATATATAAGCTATGGATAGTATAAATCTTATGTTTTGTTAAGATTTCATCATAAATGGAAATTGTATCATGGCATTGGGAAGAATATAAATCAGTGATCGCATAACGAAGAATGAAAAATCATGATAGAATATGAAGAATGGTTATGAAGTTTCGTATTCAATAGCTATAAAAACCAGCTTAAGTGTATGTGTTTGTTTAAAAAGTAAGGAAGATGGAACCATAAGACAATATAAGACATGAAGAAAACAAAAGATAGATGTGGTTAAACAAAAGAAATGATGCTGGAAGATATGACGAAAAAGAGAATGAGAAAAAAGCAAAGAAAAGATATGATGAAAAAGAGAATGAGAAAAAAGCAAAGAAACAAAAGTTCGTGAAAGACAAGAAGTGCAAAAGTGTATGCATATGCAATTGTCAGCGAGCCATGTTATAGATGGCAAAGTAAAATAGTGGATCTGCAAGTAGCATTATCATGTAAAAGAACAAGGTTGAAGTGAAGTAGCCTAGTGAAGAAGTATTCAAGGAAGTTAGGTTCCTGCAGAAGATAAGAAGAAAAGTGATACACTGTACTGCCGATATAGTCCTGGTGACAATCCTGGCGAGAGTCATATATAGCCCTTGAAATTTCCAGATGGTATGCCCTGAAACATACTTTAATGAATCACCAAGAAGTTTAGTCCAAAACAATCCATTATATCATTTATTTATAACTCAATATAGTCTATGGAAGCTATTCTATATCTATAGAATGATTTTTTTTTTTTTTTTTCAAATAGCCATAGAATAATATTACTTTGCAGTAACTATTTTACAAAAGAAAAATGAAATAACACATAAATGAATGATGAAAATTTTTACAAATTAATTAAAGTACCGTGATAAGTCTGGAATGATGAATGCAAAGTAAAAATGAAGTACAAAAGAAGACTTGTGACTAAGTTTGTGTATATAAACTACAATGGAAGGATGCTCATAATAGAGAAGACTTAAGCCTTATGATAACAAGTGTAAACAATTAGCAAGATGAGCAGTCATTTAAAATAAATAAATAAATGCTATTGAAGATCAAAGAGACTTTTGGGATGATGAAGACCATGATAAATTTCTATATATTACCACAATTGCTTGTCATTGAGGACAAATTCATGATGTTAGAAACAAAGAAATTAAAATGAAAATGTTGGAAGCTGATTTTGTGAACCATGCTGCAAAAGAGATAAAGAAATCCTTCACTGCCTTAAGAAAGTTTGTGAATATAGGAATACTTGAATACTATGAGTAATAGCCCTCTAAATCCCGTGATGGACAAGACCAAAGAGTCCTTTGAGCCAAGTAACAAATGTTAAGGCCAAGAATAAAAGTGGAATCAAGTGCTACTTAGTCATTGAGAATTGGCCATAGAGCTCACTTCAGCAGCTCTTCTCCTGCACCTGTCTGCTACCACCGCGAATGTGATCCTGCTGTTCTAAACTGTAGGTATTCTCTCCTGTCCTTACATTTAATTTCATTTGGTTCCAAAGATAAATGCATTTTCATTGATGCACCTTATTACTGGATGTTCGTCTAACAAATCTCATCTAGCTGAAGTTCAATGTCTCGCTGACATTATTACAATATATTATATATAGAAAGTTTATAAACAAAGGAATATACTTTGGTCAAATAAAATGTTAAGTGGGTAAAGTATTTATTTTGCGTTCTCATTTCCAAAGGGTCAGTAGTAGCATGTATCCATGTAGTTATAATCTGTGTCTTCTATTACTTCAGAAAGGCTTTTTTCCTTTTCAGAAAGGACCTTGATACTTTTAAGTAAGTTGAAAAGTAAAGGGGCTTTTTAATTGCAGACCTTGCTTTTGATGGCAGATTTATGGAACCTTTAACATCACGTGTTCCTCTTATGGTTCTTGGAGGAAATCATGATATAGAAACTCAAATTGGGGGTGTTAATTTTACTTCGTACAACGCTCGATTTGCTGTTCCTTCGAATGAGTCTGAATCAAGAAACAATTTGTACTATTCCTTTGATGCTGGTGGGGTGCATTTTATTATGCTTGCATCTTATGTGGATTACAGAAAGAACAGTAAGTTCATCTTTAGTTGTCTGTTCTGAAATATCGTTAATGTTATATAAGGGAGAATGTGACGCAGAAATTTAATTTATCAAAGGATTTCTGATGATGAACCTGTTTTGGTCAGGTCAGCAGCATGTTTGGCTGGAACGAGATCTCAGAAAGGTTGATCGCAAAGTGACTCCTTGGGTAGTTGCAGCATGGCATGCCCCCTGGTATAATAGTTACTTATCTCATTATCAAGAACTTGAATGCATGAGGCAGGAAATGGAAAGTTTGATATACGAGTATGGTGTGGATCTGGTCTTTAATGGTCATGTGAGTGACCTTGCTTTATTGTTAATTTAAGAAAAATGTTGCATAGCTGCATTGTCACCTGGCATTCAACATTTGCTTGAACATGCCTTGATATTTCACAAATTGCAGTCTGTACCATGGATTTTCTCTATTCATATCTGACAATATATGATTTGCTGAACACATGGCAGGTACATGCTTATGAAAGATCAAACAGAGTTTATAACTATGAGCTGAATCAATGTGGTCCAGTGTATATAACCATAGGAGATGGTGGCAATATTGAGAAGGTTGTGACACAGCATGCCGACGAACCTGGAAACTGCCCTGAACAAGCTAGCATGCCAGAAATAGGACCATCATGCACCTACATATTTCCTACAGGTCCAGCCAAAGGTAAGCTTTGCTGGGATCGTCAGCCTGATTGGAGTGCATTTAGGGAATCCAGCTTTGGCCATGGTATTTTAGAGGTATGGGACTTTCTTTCTTTCTTTTGTTTGTTTTGTTTTGTTGGGATGTTGCTGCTTAAACGTTATGCATATCCCACAAAAATAATTGCTTTTCTTCCTTAAAATTTTCTAAAGAAAAACATTTTCTAAAAATTGACATTTCAGGTTAAGAATTCAACTCATGCCTTGTGGACCTGGCATCGAAATCAGGACGCATATGGAAGTGCAGGTGATGAAATTTATATAGTGAGGCAACCAACACTGTGTGAAGTAAAATTTGCAACACGGTGAAAACTGCAACTGAGAATTGCTTCATTAATAGGTCGTTGTATGGCATTTGTTTATTTATCTAATCTAAACATTAGTTACCAGTAACATGGTACCGCTGCAGACACTGAAACAGGTGGACTAATGGAGTGCTTCATGCTGCAGTTTGTGAATCTTAAGAATCGATTGGGAGAATTCCTTGAAGTTAAATTCCCTTTCATATTTGGTATGAACGCAAACCTGCTAGAAAAGTAGGCTGTATAAATGTTGAAAATAAAAATCAATCAATTGATAAGGTCATTATAAATCTTATAAAATGTTTTCTATACTTCATATGTTTGAAATATTTTTATTAAAAAATTAAAATGTTGAAGATGAAGAGACATGCATTTTCAAAAAAAAAGAAAAGAAATTTGAAGCATTTGATGGGTGAATACAATGAATAATTGTCTCAAATAGTCATTAAAAATATTGTCTTTTCAATTTCCAAACCTCGGTTAATTTGGCTCTATAATGTATAACTTGACTGCAATGAAATCCTATAAGTAGGAGGCCATGTACCTATTGTAAGAGTTTTAATAATGGTAGAAGAAGAGTAATTATGGAGAAAGTTTTAATAATGTTAAGTTTCTTAAATTTGTATTGAAACTTGTATTAATTTGAATGGTATGAATGGTTAGTGTTGACACAATAAAGGCCTTAAGATGATGATGCATACATTTGAATAGCTTTATAATTTTGGTAATTGGAAAGAGTTTTAGCATCTAATTTTGTTTCACCTTTTTCTAGATCTTCATCGTTTTTCAAATAACTTAGAAAGAAGATTTTTTAATAAAAAATGAAAATGTAATTAGGAGGGGTGTTGGAACATGAAAGAATGACTATAAATACACTTTAGGACATATAACCAACATGATAATTTAGAAAAATTATAAAGGCATATTGGCAATCTTTTAGCTAACAAGACAATAAGCTAACCACTTAAGCCATACATCATTAGCAAATTAAAGTACAATTGGAAATTTGCTCATCTTAGAGACGAACTAAATATAATCAAAGGTTTATTTCTAGTGAAGGGAAAAATAAACAATGATGATGAGCGGTGGAGTAGTCCAACACCTACCCATATGAGATACGAGTGTTCATCCGTAGCTCAGTCGAATTCCATAAACAAGGCAATGTGATTATGCTAGTAATTGGTTACAGTTCGGGATCATTTTCTTTCCACATAGAACTAGTATAATCTATGTATATGGTTTAGCTCTCAATGAGGTGTATGATAAATGATGTTGTGTTGGCCATAACTCCTAGTTATGATGGCAAAGTGTAGAAATGATTCTAAGTGTAAGGAAATCATAAAACAATCTACTAATCTATGCTTATGGTTTAGCTCTCAATAAGGTGTATGATAAATGATGTTGTGTTGGCCATAACTCTTAGCTATGATGGAAAGTGTGGAAATGATTCTAAGTCCAAGGAAATCGTAAAATAATCTACTCTATCCTAGAACAATGAGTATCCATTCCTAGTTTGCTATACACATCTTGGGTCATGTAACCGTCACTGGGATTACAAAGTGAGTTCAGTACTGAGTGAATCAAGTGAAACCACTACTAGGTTATCAAATGATTACACTTACTGCTTGAAACCAGTCACACTCATTCCACTTTACTATGAACAAGGAAAGTAAAGTACTTAAAAATGTAATTGATTAAACTAGGAAAATAGTAAGAATTATGCTAAGTAAAACAATAAAGCTAAGTGGATGATGCAATGATGAAAAACAATCTTGATCTCTATTTTCATCATGAACTATGCCCAAGTACATTTTACTCGAATAAAGACTCCAAGCAACTGATCAACATCACACTACAGGCATTCACTCTCTATTGCTAAACTACAAAAACAAACTGCAAGAATCTACCTAAAGTTGGAATGAAAAGTTATTCAACCATGTGCATAAGTATTTTATTTATAAGCTGGCACATATGGAGCGATATCGAATATCTGATATCAAAGCTTGTGCCCCAATATTCGGGATCCAATATCGTGGCTTCAATATTGGATGCCTAATAGCTACCGTGACAAAATGTACTTTATCAAATGAATTTTATAAAATGGTCACCATTCTTGTACCAAACCATTTTCAACTTTAATATATACATATTTCCTTCATAACCTTTTATTGTTAAATGCTATACTATCTTTTTTTATTGTTGTTGGTTTATTCAAAAATTTTGAAATCTAATTCCCTCCAAAATTCCTAACATGACAAGATTCTAAATAATATTTTTAATTGTATTATTGTATAGTCACCTTTAAGCATATAAAATTTTTGACATCTTTTATGATATTTTTTTAAAAAGAAGGTTATCCACTTATTTGAAGAATAAGCTTATTTGAAGAATAGGTAATGTATAAGCATAAGTCTCTTCTTCAAATTTTTTTTACCAAATGATAAATAAGTTTGAAATAACAATTATAAGCCTATGGTCTAATTAAATAAGAGTTTAAAAATAATGTTTGAAAAAAAATCCTTTTTGAATGGTTAACTACAAATTGAATGTCTTTAGCTTGTTAGAAAATTTTATAATTTTGAATTTTTGAATCTTAAGGTAAGCTACAATAATTTTCATGGTATTGTTCAATAGTTAAGAAACTTCTTTTTGAGGTTTAATTTATCTAACAACCATGTTATGTGAGTTATAAATTACTATGCTTAAAAGGTGAGACTTAAGAACTAAAAAGTTTGTGTTAAAGCATTTTTTCAAGATTATCTATAAGATTAGAATATTTTGCTACTAGTCCTTAACTACAATCATCTTAGTTGGCTATAAATATAGGTTTTGCAAATATATTTTGTTATATTGTGTGATTTTTTTGAATTTATTCATACATGTACTCTTTTGATATGTAATATAACTTGATGTATAATGAAAATGTTATTCATAGATTAATTAGGAATTAATTTCAAGTAGGATGAATTTTGAAAGAGTACCATGTTTTATTTTCAAATTACATAGCCCATTACAATATACTAGCCTAGCTTGCCTATAAGTTAGTATTATGGATTTCTATAGTCTGTTTCATTGGCACTTGCCATCTTGGTTCATTATGGGTGCTATCACATGGTTCTTTCATGAAATTGTTAACTTTTCAAGTGTAGTTGTCAATTGGTGAGCATAGAAGCAAAGTGTGTAATTTGGTTCCTTGAACAAGATACATCTAAATTTTTTTCCAACTTCTCATCTTTTTGGTTTAGGCTAGCTTTTAGGAAGCTAGGAACTATTCCTTTGTAACTTGTTCGTAGAAGATCTTAGTGTTTATCTAGTCAAAAAATTGAAGCACCATAGTCAACCATGGCTTCATATGATGAAACTTTGTACATAATTGATAGTGAGGCATTGCTCAATTAGTTAGAGAATGTGACTTATGGTTTGCAAGTTAAAGGTTTGATTTTGATGGGTATGGTGACCTAAAACACTTTTATAACTTTCTTAAGTTCTAAGGTTACATATCGTCATCTTTGAATTAAGATTTGAAACTTCATTAAATTTTTTCTTTTTATTTTTCTTTTAAATAAATAGTATACCAAAAGTCAAAGCCATTATTTTGGAGTGCTAATAAGGCATTTGTTTCTCAAGTTGTAAGACTTAGGTTTGAGCTTAGACATAGCCACTCAAAAAGATGTAATCTTTTGTTTATATGCCAATCCTTCTAAGACCTAGCTTTAGTGGATTATATTTTGTTGAGCAAGGCTATAATGATGATGATGATGAAATGGTACACAAACAAGGGAAACTGGTAGAGCTCATAAGAGGAATCCAAAAATATATTACCCACTTCATACATTTTGGTCTTAAAACAATACAAACCCTACTTACACAACCTAATTGAAACAACCATAACTTCATCATTATGAATCCAAATTAGATGAGACCATAACCAATGTAAAGCTTAGACATAACTATAAAAATGAATAACCTTATATTTTTCTAAAATTCAACCATTTTCTTAATAAAAAATTCACAACTTTGCTTTTTTTTTCATAAGAAAACCATTTAAAAACATAAAATTCATAAAACCTACTTTGATTTAGCCATGAATTGAATCCAAAACAACCAAACAACCTTAAATCCATGTAGAAACACTCCAAAATAGGGGGTAGGATTTTGTTAGAATTTAATTTTAATCAAAATATTAGACTAGATCTAAGAAAGATAGCTCCACTCCCAAATTTATAGAAAAAACACACAAAAAAGCAAGCCTATTTTACAAATCAAATCTACCAAAGCTTGAACAACCAAATAACCCTAGATCTATGAGTGAATGGCAAAAATATAAGGTAGGATTTTGTCAAAATTCAGCTTCATGAACCCCCTTTGCGTAGATTTGAAGAAAATGACCTCTATCCTAGTTAGAAAAACACAAAAATAGCTAGGATACTAAAGAAAACCTCTAGAGGTGGCCTACCTGGGAGTGACTAAGGAGGAAGCATGAATTAAAGCAAGCTTGGAAAGCTTGAAGAGGTTCTGGGTAGCCTCATTTACCTCATGAAGCCTTGTGTTCTTACTTAATCCTCCAGATTTCTTCATCCTTATTGCACCAATGTTGTAGAAGCTTGAAAAATAAAGCATTGGGACTTCTACATTAGCTAGGAGAAAGTTCTAGTGCTTCAATGTTGAAGGGAGCTAGTGTCTATAACAACAAACTCTCCTAGAGCTTTGGTCTAATGCATTTGGTGTGGAATGGGAAGTGTAGTTGGTGTTTTAGGCAAATTAACAATAAAAATCATGCCTAAACCTAAACACTTCCACTCTCACCCCCCGTTGCCAATTTTGTGCATTGGAACTCAAAGTGCACTAAAGTGCAACGGGGAATATTCCCTACACTGAGAGAGGAAGGGAAAATAACACTTACACTTAATTTTCTTGATTTTTTGAGTTTTGGGGCATGGGCCCCATCATATGCCCTCATACATGATGTTTTAAGACTAAAAACTTCATTAATGCTAAGGTTTTGACCTCTTATAATGCCTAAAACTATGCTATAACCTTATTCCCCCTAGTATCCACACTAGGCAATGTGGATCTAGTATGGGTACATACCTTCCTTACCTCACAGCACCTCCACACTGACCACTCTTGCCATTTTTGATAGCTATAACCTATCTCACTGAACTTTAGACTCTAAAAAGGAGTTAGCTCTTGGCAAACCTTTTCATTTTGGACTTCCATGCTAGCTAGCATGGATCCTAGCATGGAGCTAGGGGATGACATCCATTCTTACCTCCCAATGCCTATCACATCTAGATTTGACCCATGAAGTGGGCCCACATGACCTACAACCCCTCTAGTCACTCCTAGTAGCCCAGAAACCTCATCAAACCTAATTGAAAGTGCATGAAACCTTTGGACTTAGTTGATCCATGTTGGGGGAGGCCTCCTCCACCATGTGGGCTAGCAAGGAGCTAGTGTGGATGAATGGGGGTTAACCTCAAGTAGCCTAAATTGACCATCTAATTACCATGTCTTGATCCTAACACTCCTTGACATCTTCCAGTAGCCTATTTTTGTCTTAAAATATGTTGACATTGCACTTACATCCATTCCACCTCCATGCTACCTAGCATGGAAGCTTAAGGGGTGTGACATAAATTTTTTCTTCAAGACCTAAGTGATCATAAATATAACCTTGATAGCCTAATGACCTACCCTAATGACCTCTAGACCTTGCTGGAGTCTCTCAGAGCCTTCAAATATCACAAAATTGATCAAAAATGTCAAAAAGTTATTACCTCCTCCCTTCCATGCTAAGGACACCCTACCCAACATGGAGAAAATGGGGGATGACTATATGAACATCTAGGACCCTTTAAACCAATCAATTTCAACACCAAATCATGATCCTTAATCCTCTACAGCCCTGACAACTTCAAAACCCTATTGAAACTTGTCAAAGTAGCTCAAAAATTTACTCCAAGTTCATCCATGCTAGCTAGCATGGACCTACTAAAACTCTTAAGATTTTCCTCCAAAGGGACTTCTATTGACCAATCAACCTTCCCAAAGGCTCTGGTAGCTGAAACTTGTCAAAAATGACCATTTTGATGATTTTTCTTGGCCTCCATGCTAAACACCCCTCTCTTCCATGCTAGTCAACATGGAGCCAACATTGATGTAGCTAGGAAGGTCCATGGGAGATTATTAGATGCATCAAAATAACTTAAACCTAACCTACACTTATCTTACAGCCCTGTCCACACATCCAAGAACTACCAGACCTTGAGAATTTAGTCCAAAATAGTCCTAAATCAACCTCCTAAGGTCTTCTACATTTGTTCCACACTGGTCAACATGGAACTAAAGAGGCAAGCTTAAAAACCTTGAAGAGAACCTCATAATTGCTAAGTTTTAATCCTAGGCTCTAACCATCAACATTGGTGACCCTAGAAGCAGACATGCACAACTAAAATTGATCAAAAGTATCCAAACAGTACTTCCCTTTGATCCTCTATGCTAGATCCATGGTGGCTAGCATGGAGCCAATGTGGAATAAGGGGGTGAGCCCAAAACCTACCTAACAACCTTCAAAATTTCCAAATTCTGACCTTGAGCCTTAGCCATTGACACTAATAACCTTAGAAAAACACATGCATGATCAAGACCTATCAAAAAATGCAAAAAAAAAAAACCATTTCCTAAGGTTCTCCACACTGGGTCCATATTGGCTAGCATGGAGCTAGCATAGATCCAAGGGGGATGACTAAAAAAACTAGTTAGAAACCCTAGAAATCACTAGATTTTGACTCTAAACCCTAACCCTTGACATTGGTCGATTATAGTTAAAATTAGCCTATATTTGAGATTTATGATCCATCCATGTTTGGAACCCTTTCTTCCACACTAGCCAACATGGAGCTAGCACGGAAGGGTTTCTTTTTCCCTTTTGATAGCATGTTGACACTCTCAGAGATCAAAAACCTACACTGGCAAAGCCTAGGACCCTATAGCCCTAATATTGCACTAGTTTGACCTTATTTTAGCCCTTAAAACTCATAAACTCCCATCCTCCACATTAGAGCAACCCCCCAATGTGGATCAAGGGGGATGTAACCTTGCATGGCCTCAAAAAACCTCCAAACATGACTAAAATTGGCCAAAAACATGGGAAATCATAATCTACAATCCTATAAGCCTAGAAACCTAGTTGATGTGCTCCCAAACCACCCCAAAGCTAAAGAAATAGTTCACCCCCATTCTTCCACATTAAGGCCACCATGGTCACCTTGGAAAAAGAGGAAGAAGCTATTCTAACTTGTGTTTACACTAAAAACCCTCTAAAATGGCCTTAAAACACAAGGGATGTAGAACTATCAAATCTTAGTTTTAGATGCCCATGCATTTTTGTTTAACCCTAATTTCCACATGTTTGGGTTATTCATGTTGAGCCCCCTTCTATCCATGTTGGCTAGCAGGGAAACAGGGGGGTGAAGCTTCAAAGCCTACCTTTTAACCTTTCTTAACCTTAGAAATGATCAATTTTGATAGATCTATCCCTGTGCTACCTTGGGAAGATCTCAAAACCCCAATTTCAATCCTTTGGATGGCATGCAACATGTTTTCCTTGGTTTTCACACTAGCTCCATGGTAGCCATCATGGAACTAGCATGGAAGATACTTTTAGGCTTAAAAGGGAGATCCTAGAGGCTAAAATAGTTGTCAAGAGTAGCCTATGCCCTTCCCTAGTCAACTACGCTAACATACAAGCCACTAGGAATTAAAAGCTATTCCAAACAAGCTTAGAAAATCCTCCAAATGTCTCCTCCATGTTAGGGATCACTCCTTCCACATTGACTAGTGTGGAGCCAATGTGGAAGCTTTAAAACCCTTGCTTTTTCAATCCAAATAGCCTAGAAATAGCCCTAATTAATGTCCAAACTAGTCCATAACCCTTGTAGCCTCAAACCATGGCTTGCTAAGGCCTAAAACTGGTAGAATATAATCCCTTTTATCATGTTTTAAGCAAGATTCACCATGTGTTCCACTTTATCTTGTTTGACATTGTCTTATCATATCATGACCTATTATGCAGTGTTGGCATTGTTTAGCCTCACTACTACTTCCTATCTCAATATGTTAGCCCTTTATTCTATACACTTCAATCTTATATAGCCTTGTTTAGCCTTGATTGGTATTGGATGGTAGGGTTTGACCTTCCTTAACCACCATTTGATGCCAGGTGACCATGGTGTGCTATGGCATTAAATTAGCATCATGGCCCACTAAGGCCTAAAACTAGCAAAACCATGACCCTTTTTAACCATTTGTGGCCTTATTTCTTGTACTTCCCTTTGTTTGACCCTTGTTCACCCTTTGTTTGGTTCTTACTACATCTTATTTGCTTATTTTTACTCTATTTATAGTCTTGGATGACCTTGTTTGCATTACAATAGCCTATATTTGCATAATTTTATAGCATTTGGGCATTGTTTATTTACTTTTACCTAGGTACCATTTTATATGCTTTTTATTGACATGTAGGATTAAAGTATGAGTATCTGGGAGCATATCAATTTGCTTTTGTGCCTACATGGATCCCACAGTGATGTTGAGTAGTGTATATACCTTGATTGCTTAGATCTCAAGCCTGAGAGTCTTGTTTACCACATATCCTCTATCAAAAACCCCTTAGAATGGCCTAAAAACTTAGTTAAGACCCTCGAGCTTAAGGCAAGTGATATAATTGAAGACTCTCTAATTGAGGTTCCTGTCATAACACATAGCGGTAAGGAGAAAACCCTTAAACTAAGTTCCTTACTAGAACATCAACAAGCTCAAGACATCACCAAAGCCTTGCAGGACAACATTAAGGCCTTTGCGTGATCATATAAGGATATGCCATGTCTAAACCCCTGTTTGGTCTAGCACATCATACTTGACCCTAGCATTAGATCAATTAAGCAAAAAGTATGCAAGATTTGATTTGATTTGGCCTTAGCAATTCATGACAAGATCTCAAAACTCTACTAAGCAAGTTTCATCCAAGATATTGATTATGCAAAAGGGGTGTCCAACATAGTGGTAGTCTCCAAGAAGAATGGGAGTATCCATATTTGCATCAATTTCCAAGATCTAAATAAAGAGACTATCAAGGATGACTTCCCTTTACCTGGTATTGATCAAGTTATCAATACTATGGTTGGACATGCCTTATTGTCCTTTATGGATGGATTGTTAGTATACAATCAAATTAGGATTAACCTAGAGCACCAACTTAGCATGACCTTCATGACCCCTTGGGGTACCTTTTTCTATACTATGATTCCCATTGACCTTAAGAACATAGGAGCAACCTATCAATGATCCATGACCTATATCTTCAGTGATTACATGCTAGGTTTACTCAATGATTATGTGAATGATACAGTCGTTAAGTCCAAAGTGACCAACAACCATGTTAATAACATAGACCTTGTGCTTAAATGATGCCTCAAGTATGAACTTAGGCTCAACCCTAAGAAGTGTGTCTTTGGTGTCAAGATTGGTAAGATGCTTGGCTTTGTAGTTTTTGAAACAAGGATACATGTCAATCTTGATAAGGTTAAGGCCATATCCAAGTTAGCAACACCTACTAACGTTAAGGAGCTTTGAGGATTACAAGGTAGATTACAATTTATTCATAGGCTTATTGCTAGGCTTTCAAATAAGTTACAACCCATGCAACACTTGCTTAAGAAAGGAGTTCACTATGAGTGGATGGCTCAATGCCAAGAAACCTTTAAAAACCTCAAGAAAGAGTTGGCACAACTTTCAACAATGTATTCTCTACAAGAGCGTAAACTGCTCTACATCTACCTTATCATCTCTAACACATCCATTGCCCTTCTACTCATTCAAAAACATGATGCTGAAGCAAAAATGCCAATATACTATCTTAGCCATGCATTAGTTGCCCACAAGACATAATACACTAAGGTGAAGAAGTGTTTTCTAACACTAGTCTTTTCATTGAAGAAGTTAAGACACTACCTCTTCAAAAGCTAAGTTAATGTGATTTGCAAAGAAAACATAGTTAGAGCCATAACAACCAACATCTATGAGTAGCCATATAGCTGAATGGAAAGTAATAACAATGGAGTTTGACCTTCATTACATCTCTCAATCCTCAATGAAAGGTCAAGCTATAGCCATAAAACTCACTATTTCACCTATTAATAACCATGTAGCCATAGATCCTGAGTTCCCTAATGAACATATCAACATCATTAGCCAAGTGTCCAAGGGCTATGAATTGGTCATACACTTTGACGGGGCTTCAACTAGCCATGGGATTAGTACCACTACCATCATGACCTCTTCATTTGATGAAATTCAACCCTTCTCTTATTATTTTAAGTTTTCATGTACGAACAACATAGTGGAGTATGAGGGTTTGATTAGAGAAATGATGGTAGCTCATGACCTTTGAATCAAGTGATTAATGATCAAAGGAAATTTTCAACTTTTGGTCAACCAAGAGACTAAGGTCTATACATATAAAGCCAAACACTTACAACCTTACTGTGACCTAGAAAAAAAAATTGTTACAGCAATTTATAGATGTTGATATCCAACACATACCCAAAAACAAGAATGCCATAGCTAATGTAATTGCAACGTTAGGCCTTAGTGTAACAATAGATGTGTTTAGTAAGTTGCCCATCCTAACTTTGGACTATGCTATTCCCATCATGCAAAGCAATGAGGATACCTTTGTGGTCATAGTTCATACTACTCCTGCTAGGGAGTGGTATGATGATATCAAATTTTACCTTATGTATGGTGAATCTTCACAAGGCCTAACTGCTGCTCAAAAGAATGTTGTATGTAAATGATCAAAATAGTATGTCATAGTAGGTGATAACACATTATGTTGGTGGTCCTGCAATGGTGTATTATTAAATTTCTTGGGTAAAACCAAAGCCAGAATAGTCTTGGAGCAGGTTCACAAGAGTGTTTGTGGAGAACATATAGGACCTAAAGCTATGGTCACTAAGATTAGATGGTTAGGCTATTACTAGCCCCATATGGAAAATGACTTCCTAAATAAGGTTAAAACTTGTGACATGTGTTAATAACATAGTAACCTCATACACATATCGCCAACTGAGTTACATACTACTTAGATAACTTGGTCATTTCAATGATAGGAGTTGGATATCATTAAACCTATAATGCCTAAGTCTTCAGCAGGGCATAGTTTCATCATCACCACAATATAATACTTTACTAAGCAAGTTGAAGCTCTTCCTTGAGAAGAACTATGAATATGAATTCATACTAGATAACATTGTAGCTCATTTTGGCATACACATGACCATAGTTATAGACAATGGACCACAATTTAGTAGCCAAGAAACAAAGGATTTCTATCATGACCTAAGCATTAAGCATTCTTTCTTGTCACCTTATTACCCTCAAGCCAATGAACAAGTAGAAGTAAGCAACAAGGTCATCATCAACTTGCTCAAGAAGATGCTCAAAAGTAGCAAGTGCAAATGGCATCAGTAGCTTGTCCATGCACTTTGGGCCTATCATTCAACTTATCGTACAACAATTGGTATAACACCTTATGGCTTGGTTTGTGGTTCTAAAGTTGTTTTACCTCTTGAATTGCATGTACCATCACTTCAAGTAGCCCTAACTAGCTTCATCAATGATGAGCAGAGTAAGGAGTTGTGGACAACAGACTTGGACTTGGTGGAGGAGAAATGTCTACAAGTGCTTGCTCATGTTGACTGCTACCAAGAGAGTCAGAAATGGTAGCAACACCATGACTTAACTAAATGAAAGATCAAGGAAGATGACTTGGTCCTCAAAGTTGTCCATGAGCATGTGAATAAATTCTCAGCCAACTGGGAAGGGTCCTTCCTTATTACCAAAGCCTATAGTAATGGGGCATTTAGGATAGTTGACATGGATGGGAATGAGTTGGTCAATCCAGTCAACCATTATTATCTAAAGTCTTATTACATATTACCTACATGTAACCTATAGTAGCCATGACATCAACGATCATCAATAAGTGATCCTACTTTATCATGGCTTGACGAGGCCTTAAACCAACAGATATAGCCTATCGAGGCCTTAAATAGATGCCATGGTCTACTATGACCTTAAACTAGCATCATGGCCTACCAAGGCCTTAAACTGGTATCATGATCCACCATAGCCTTAAAATGGCAACATTGGTGATCTGGAAGCTTGGCTTTATCATTCTATGTAGCCTATATGCATTGTAATATTATAACATGCTTTGTTTGCTTGGTTTTCTTGTTCTCTTGGAATTTTGTTTGTAGGATGAAGCCTAAAGCCATCATAAGGATGCAATTCATTAATGCAGCAAGCCACTATGCAACCTCAATGTGAAATATTTGGTGAGCTTATCCTACTGTTTCAAAAGTCCTTGTACGATTGCCCTCCACTTATCACCACTTCATGAGCCCAACCTTGTAGCCTGATTGTGATCTTCCAGACCTTGAAAAACAATGTTAACCTATGCTTGCCACTCATATGCTATAGCCATATGCTTCAGCATCAAGTCCACTTAGATGTAACACAACTCATTCAATGGGAAAATAATTAAGTCCATTGAGCATAGCACGTCTCGTTCAATGGGATAACCCCCTAAGTCCATTGAGTGTATTGCAACTCATTCAATGGGAAAACTATATCAAACTAGCCCTGGGAATGAAACCCAATGAAGGTTTTGCCCCCACACAAAAAAAAGAGGGGAAGCAAGTTACCAAGCAGCTGAATGACTAGTAAAGCCTTGTGGCCCAATAGCCAAAGAAATCTTGGAGCAAAGTGATTAGGTCCTCAAAAATATTTGCCAACCAACCAATGCCTTAAAACATGTCAATGCCACACTACAGCCATGGTGCTGATACTTGAAATGAATTGTTAGCCCTCATGACCATTTCTTCATGACATCATTACCTTTTTCTCATCATAATCTTACTCCATCATAAGCACTCTTCGACACAACTAGATCAAGCATGGAGAGGAAACATCAATGGTGGACCTACAATTGTGTTTTGTATTCTTTTTCAATGCCTCTTGGGTTAATCCTCCAAACACCAACAAAGAGGGGCCATTGAAACACCACCAAAATTACATAGTATAACCTTTATAGCCCTTGTAGCCTTCACTCCATGAAACCTAAGGTAAATCTTCATTGTACACGTGAATATTGTAATCCATGAGGGGCAATCTCACATATTTCATACCTTTGGGGTTGAAAAACATCTTATAGGTGGTTAAAGCCTCATTCCCCAAGTGAAAAAAGTTATGTATTGTCTATATTTGGGCTTGGTTGGGGGGGGGTGTTCAAAATGCCTTTTGGAATGCCAAAAGTGACAATTTGATGGGTTTTACAAGGGGTATAACTTCTTCTACGTAGAAGACACCTGTAGAGAAGTAGATCTCACCTACCCCTAGCATGAAGGGGTTTGGGCCATCTACTACTAGCATAGAGGCATCAAAACCAACATGGAGGGGTGTAGGGTGGTGCATCTCACCTACCCTGAGCATAGAAACAAGGTAATACTCAGCATGAAGGGGTATGAACTTCACCCCTAGCATTGATCTTTCATCCCCCCAATGTTGAAACCTCCTTCCTAGCATAGAAGCAACATGATCAAGATTTTAACATCACATCAACTCTAGCAAGAACCTTGCAATGCCAACATGAAAGGTTGAACACCCAATGTGGAAGAAGCAAAGACAATGTATAAGCTGCACCTCCATTACTATTTTTGGTAAATGGAATGGCCATGGGGGTATGACACTTTCCATATATAGTAACACCCCTGCCCCCCCCCCCCCCCCCCCCCCCCCAAGCTTTTGGCACATACCCCTTGAATGTGGAAAAAAATTACAGTAATTTACAGCCACATTATAGCTGAATTGTAGCTAATTTGCAATCCATTTCATGATCAAGAACCTATAAAACCAAAACCCCAACACCATTTCAAGATTCCAAACATTGCAATTTTTGAGCACTTGGCATCTTTGGCATTCAAGAGCTCCTGCTACCTAGTAGAAATGCAGCTTATTGAAGCCCTCCAATGTAGAACCAGTGTAGCCCTATTACCCCTATTACCCACCTTGGGATTTGTAAGCCTTGGGTGTCAATGCTGCCCCCTAGGATCCCCAAATCCGAACATGGAGCATTTTGGCAACCCCAATCCTTCAAATTTCTCAACCCCAATAGTGACCAACATTGCAAATTTTGAGTAGCAATAGACTAGGTTTGATCACATTGAGAGTAGTTGAGCATCTGGATCAGGAAGTGGATTCTATCAGCTTCTATGAACTTGGAATCCCTACTCAAGTGAATCCTCCTTTGCTCTCCTACAAGCACTTTTTGTACACATTTCTTAACTCATTCTTTATTCATTTAATAAAGTTTATAGTTACATTTTGGGTGAAATTTGTATTTGTTTTGAGTTTTTAAATTTGCAAGTTTTACATTTTTCACAACCCCTTTTTGCATCCCCCTAAGTTCCTAGGTGATTTACTAGACCACTTTGGGCGCCCTGAATTCCATTTTGTTTTTGTTTTTTTTTTCTTCAGGCCCTAGAAATTTAGAATTGAGGTTTAGGGTTTAGGGTTTAGAATTTAGAATTCTAAACATCATTGTGTAACAGAAGATTCCCTAAGAGGTCATGAAGGTTATATGCAACTGATGCTCTAGGTTGATCCTAACCTGGTTGTTTCTTGAAAATCCATCCATAAAGGATAACAAGGCACGTCTAACTGTAGCATCAATAGGTTGATTAATACTAGGCAAAAAAAAATCATCTCTAATGGTTACCTTGTTCAGATTATGAAATTTGATGTAGATACAAATACTCCAATTTTTCTTAGGAACTATCACTATTTTCGATACCCAATTAGCGTAATGCATAGATTGGATGAAATCAACTTGGTAAAGCTTCTTATTCTCATCATGGACTACTAGGGCTAAATCTAGTCTAATTTTACGAACTTTTTGCTTAACCAGCTTTATGCTAGAATCAAGTATGATATTATGTTGCGCTAAACATGGGTCCAATCTTGGCATATCTTCATATGATCAAGAAAAGGCTTTAATGTTATCCTGAAAAGCCTTTATGATGTCTTGGGCCATCTGAGGTTCTAATGAGAAACTTAAATTTTAGGATTTTCTCCTCACCATTATGGGTTGTGACAAGGATTTTAACTAGGAAATCCTCCATGGTGTCTCTAGCCTCTAAATTCAATGTTTTGACTATGTACTTAGACCATTCTAGGGACTTCTTTATTAAGGCTATGTGGTTGAATAGGCTTCCAGGTTTGAGATCTAAGCATTCGAGATTAATTGATCTTTCAACATCACCATAACGTTCATCCAAGCTCAAGGGTAGGTTGAATTGTACTCATGTATCAATGATTTAATTTTGCATGTCAACAAAAGCACATTAACTAGCATATGTATTGCATAATTGTTAAAACCATGCTAAAATAATATAAAATATTGCAACAATAAAGCATAACATAGTTGGATAGGATCAAAACGCAGTAGAAAAAGGTAAAATAAGGATGAGTAGTATCATAACATGGTAGACTATGGCCAAAGAAGATAGATTGAGATGTAACAAGGTAGAACAAGGGCCAAATGATAGCAAATGATGCAAAGTAAGGGCCAAATGAAGTAAAAACCATGAAAAATAATGTCAAATAAGGTCAAATGAGGTTTTAATGATGTTGAATAATATAAAATGATGATAAAAATGAGGCTAAACAAGGTCAAATAATGTTAAAAGAGAAAAAGATACCAATTGATGTTAATAATGATGTAAAATGATATTAAATAAGGTCAAATGATATCAAATGAAGTCAAAATGATGTGAAAAGATGTCAAATAATATCAAATGATGCCAAATGACATCAAATGATGTTGAATGACATAAAATGATGTCAAAATGATACCAAATGATATAAAATGATGTCAAATGGTGTTGAAATTATCCAAAATGATGTAGAATGATGTCAAATGATACCAAATGATGTTGATCAATGCCAAATGATATCAAATGGTATCAAATGTTATCAAATGATCTTGGATGGTGTTGAATAACACCAAATCATATCAAATTATGTATGATGAGGTTAAAGCAAGGTCAAACATGGTTGAACATAATATTCCATAATAATATATATTTTTAGGTGATTTTATGGTTAAACTAAGGTAAAATTGAGTGCAACTAGGCTACAAATTACTAAAATAAGCCAAAATTTAGAAAAACAAGCTATAAATTGCTAAAATAAGCAAATATCTAGTAGAAAAGGGCATAAATTGTTAAACCAAATAAAAATCTAGAAAAAATAAGGAAAATCTTATGTAACCTACTAGAACAAGTTAAAATCTAGTGAAAATAATCAAAATAGGCAAATAACTTATGAAAACATATTGTGAACTATTAGAATAATGGCTTCTTGTGGTCAAAATAATTAAAAACACCAAAAATTAATATACCCATAGTGTGGGAACTATCTCCTCAATGTGTGAGCTTCTTATCTCATATTCCCAATGTGTAAGGCCTATGCAAGCAGTGTATGAGTTAGGTTATTCAAGTTGAAAGTCTTTTTTTATGTTCTATATGTTGGTCCATACACTAGCCCAACATATCGGGCTAGGATCCCCAACATGTGGACACTTCATTACACAATCCCAATGTGTGGAATCTATATCTCCAATGTGTGAGTAGTTTAGCTTGGGTTTTAGGCTTGTGGAACCCATCAAGGAAACTTGTAACCATTTTGGATCAAGTCTTTGACTTGTGAAACCAATCTTTGTAGTGTTTGAGCAATTTTGGACTTGTCAATTATTGTCATGGATGCCACACGCTAGTTCACATGTCGTCATAGTATGTGAGGCTTTGGGTTCTAATCTTTGGGACTTATATGTTAGCTTGTGGAAAATTTTGACTTTATTTTTTACCCCTCTAGGCTTCTAAGATAGTGTATAGGGTTTAGAAGAGGGATCTACAATTTTCTTGTCCATTTGAAGCAAATTATGAGTTGTATTAACCAAGTTTCAGGCTTTTTGGTTTCTACACATTGCCCCACACATTGCCACGACATGTGGGATAGGTTTTCCCAACTTGTGAAATCAAGCTCAAGTTTAGCAACTTGTAAAGATTAAAATCTTGCTTAGTTTTCCATCCTTGGTCTTGTAGGACCCACCAGGAAACTTATGAAAGATTTTATGCATTATGAATCTTGCTCTAACCTTCGCATGCTAATCCACATGCTGCCACAACATGTGGGAAAGGTGCTCCAATGTGTGGGGTTGAACTTGGCATTTTGTGAGGATTTTTAACTAGGTTTTTCACTCCTCTAGGCCTCCATGGATATGTCTAGGCTATGGGGAGAGATCTATAGTTTGTTTGAAAATCTCAAACAAGGTATGATCCATATTAATTAAGTTTCTAAGTTCTTGTTGTCCCACACGTTGTCGCACATGCTACCACAACATGTAGGATAGGTTTTCCCAATGTATGGACACTTGTGGATAAAATTCCAACATGTGGGGATGGAATTTCCAATGTACAAGCAATTTTAAATAGATTTTTGACATGTTGAAATTTTTAAAGATTTTCTGGGGCCCACCATGTAGCATATAGGTAGTTTTCATAAGGAAGAAGATTTGTGAAGGCTTCACACGTTGGCCCATACACTATCATAGCATGTGGGATAGGATTTTCCAATGTGTGAGCATTTTGAAGTTGAATTCCAACTTATGAAACATCTTGATGTTCTTTCCCAAGGCTCACACATGGTCAAGTAAATCTCAAGTTAAAATATCAAGTAAATTTCAATGTGTAAGTCCTATTGCCCCATCTATTTTCTAACCACAATTTGTAGAAGCTATTTCTTAGTGTACAAATAATTTCATGATGAAAGTGTGGGCATTGTGAGAGAATTTTGCACTAGCAATCAACATTTGGAGCTAGTTCCCTTCTCAATCTCCCAAGTGTGATGCATAGGATCTAAAGTGATGATTGTCAACTAAATTCCTAACATTTTCACAATAATCCTGGCTTCTATCCACACCTATACATAGTGTTGTGGCAATAGAGCTAAAATTTTTAGGCTTCTTTCTACAACAAAACTCACAAATCCTAGCCATCATGATGAAGAAGATCAAGTCAACTAGCCAAACCTAATTTTTGATGAGATGGAGGAGGCTGTAAACATTGTTTCCAAGCTTCTAGATCCTTCTACAAGTTAAGGATCTTCATTGAGGATTGATAAGTACTAATCTTCCATCAGTTTTCTTATTTTCAACGAATTTGTAAAAATGTTTTTGCACTTCTAGGCTATCTCTGGTTGGAATTTTTCATTTCAAATCTTTTGAATCTAAGATCTAAGCTTATCAATTATGTTAGGATGGAAGTGTGGATTTTTAGGCTTCTATTGGGGAAGATTTGAAATTTTTTTAATACCTGTACATAGCATTTTGCCCTATTTTTAACCCTTTTTGTCACATTTTGTGATATTTTCTAGGTCACATATGATTAGATTTTCAAGTTTTGACTTCCTAGATATGTTTTTTATGATTTTTTTGTTGATTTGGAGGTGAAACCACATTTTTTGTATTTTTTATGGATTTTTGCCAACCCAATTTTCAGCATTCTGACCTATTTTCTTGAAATTTTGCAGTTTTTCCATGGAAAACTAGCAAGGTTTGTAATTTTTTGGGCACAATTGTCTAGTGTATAAGGTTCTTGGGGATGGTAGATATAGTGTAGGAGGGTCCTAGATAAATTTTGGAATTTTTAAAATTTTGTTCAAAGTTTTCCCAAGGTTTTTACTGTTGTCATTTCACTAGGGGGGTTTTTTGTGCAATTTCTATGGAATTTTGGAATTTTTCCGTACTTAACTATAGTGTTGATGGTGGATTTAAGTTGTTCTAGGAATGTTCTATATGTTTTCAATTAAAACTAATTTTTTAAAAAAATTTCCCAGCATTGGGAACTATGTTGGTCAATGTGAACTTTGGTTGTGGAGTTTTACAGCTTTCATGGCTAGAATTGATAGCATGGGGCACTTAGGCTTAGGTTTTGGCCATTGTGAAATTTTTTTTAAGTTCCATGGCCAATGTATGACACTCCCTAGGCTTTCTAGGATATGGTATGGGGGGTCTTGATGCTTTTCATAAGGAAGAATGATAGCATATGGGCTCTAGGAGCCAAGAAGACTTGTGTTTTTTGCTTTTACTTTCCCTATATCCTAAGTGTTTTAGATTTTGGAATTTCTTTCACTACTCATTGTAGAAATTCTCTACCCTTTAACCTATAGCACTAAAACTTTTGACTTCATGTTTTATCAAATCTTGGTTTCATTCCAACTATTTGTGATAATGCTTATTTTAACGTCTTACATGCCAACTGTTTGTGAAAATGTCAAACTAAATTCCCACAAAGCCAAATTGATGTGTTTTGATGTCAAAAAGCTGTCAAACTATCCAAGTTAAATTTTCTATGTTTTATGGCTATTAACATGTCAAATTTAGTTCTTTTACTATGTGAATTAAAGTGTAAAAGACTAAGTTTTAACTTGCATTGTGAGTGTGGTTACATTGATAGACTTGGTTATTTTTATGTTTTATGTTCAATGGCAATGGTAACATCCTAGACATTATTTGGTTTTAAATTTTTTTTTATTTAAATGTTTTCTTTGGCTTCTTATGATTATGTGGTTATATGGCTATGTGCAGGGTGTTCGTGAAACTTATCCTGATCATTATTGAGTTAGTGGGGATTTATGTTGCATGGGAATGGCTACATAAAATAGCTTGAACCCTGATAATTTCACCTCAATATGGTTTAGACTTAGCACTAAAGAATTCCTAATATACCTACTTCATAATTATAGTATGATTATGTGGTCACACTTGTCTATAGATGTTGCAACCATAATCATTGAGACTCTCATGGTAGGTTCTTCTAACTACATGTAATTCAAGATATTGCAAAACAATAGCTCATATTAGGTGGAAGCTCAATGATTATCCCAAATCTCAGAGATTTTCAGGTATGCGTAGTATAATGGTAACCACCTTGATGTTGGGTCATCACATAAACACTCTATTTCAAAACCCTCTAAGAACTCTCTATCTACTAGAAGCATAAGCTTGATTTCAAGTTAGTATGTTTTATCAATTTTTTGATTTTAATGTTGTTTGTTCTAATTTTATTATGCTTCATTTTGCAGGTATAGCGTAAATCATGGAGGATTAGTGAAAATTGACCAAAAATTATCTATGGCACACATAACTTTGGAGGAGTTTAAGTAAGGTGGGGCCATAGGGGTTCAAGTGCTTGACTAGCTTGATGAAGAGTTTGGTAGGTCCTTACACAATATCCTCACATATACCAAACATGTGTAGCTACTAATCATGCACATAGATGGTGGACTCACTGAGATCTAGGAGCATGTGTACAAGTTTAGTTTAAGGCTCTAACTTTACCTAAGCCTAGTTAGTGAAAGTTGTTTAATTGTAGCCAATATTTTTAGCATTTTTGATTTTTTTTTTGTTTTGGTTTTATGAGGCTAATTGATCAAATATTTTGTACTACAGATTCTATGCATGAGTCTACAATTGTCATGACCATTGCAGGTCATGTTGAGGAAAAGATTCAACTCAAGTACGGTGATGTAGATCTTTCATACAAATGGTTGGTTAACAAAGCTCTTATAGATGTCCAATAGAGGATCATTGATGTAGGTTTTTTTGAATTATTCATGTTGCCTAGTCCATTGATGTTACCTATTGAGATGCTAAACGTTATTGACTTTTTTGATGAGGGTATCACCAAATTCATCACATGTGTTCATGATTTTCCTATGATTTTGAACATTAATGAGTACATGTTTAGCAATCTCTTTAGCATACCTTCTAACAATGTTAAGGTTGCTATTAGAGTAGGGAAAGATGTAGGCCATGGAGATGAAATGAATGCTTGGATTAACTCTACATTTGATGCTACATTGTCTTTTAGGAAGTGTGAAGTTGAGGAAGTGAATGAGACTTATCCTCTTTTCCATTCTAGATCTTTTTCCATGCTACTATCATAGAAAAAAATCATAGTGGTTTAACAAGTCTGGACAATGAAAAAGGTCCTAACTGATAGCACTAATTTTGATTAGGCTACCTTCTTTGTCATTGGTCTATGAGATGAAATCAAAAAACTCCATAATAACCTTAACTCCATACACCATGTGTGTTTTACATTCTACAATGCATATCTTAGAAGGTTCACAGAGTTCTTGGTGATTAGAAAGAATGGAAAGTAGGTGGCATGGGATGCTTTTCAACTTTTCAAGTCTTGGGCTAAAGACATCATAGAGATGATGTGTTTTCAAGACCCACTTGTGGAGGACATGGGTGAATCACTATCTATTACCACTAAGAATGTTAGTGGTTTACATTATTGTTCCCCTAACATTATGGGGATTGAGTCTTGTGCTACATGTGGTGATGCAAAAAGGATCAAAAAGATATATGTAGAAGTAAATGCCACTATTAGAGCAAAGATGAAGAAGCCATATGTTGAAGAAAACATCTAGGTTCTTGATTGGCAAGTACCTAAGAAGATGATGATAAAGCAAAATAAGGCAAATCAGGTTTTTGTATTTTTTTATTTTTTAGATTTTGTACATACTTTTTATATTTTTAGTTATATATTTTTTGTTAAAATTTTTTACTAATTTATTCTATTTGTTTGATTTGCTTTGGTTTGTTTGTAGGAAGGTAATAGAAGTTGGCTACTAGGGCTACCATGGAGGAGGAGCAACAATGCAAGGAAGCTAAGGAGAGGGAATTCATGGAGGCTCTAGATGTTGCAGATTCCATCTTAGGGGATTTACCTTCAATGGGCACTCCTCTGATGGACTTATCTCATTATCTTCTTGTGTGTTTAGGGATTTGTTTTATGTTTTTATTTTATGTTATTATTTTGTTTTCATTTATAATTTTGTTTATATTATTGTAAATAATGTTAAACTATTATGGCCATTATAGTGTGTGAACCTCCTTTAGAAGCATCTACATCCATATTCTGTCATAAACCTTGGGTAGAGGCCCCAAACAAGATGGAGTTTACGAAAGGAATGATGGATGACATAGTTGATACGTTATAGCATATTTTCCCTAATTTTGGTAGGTTCAATGTTTTTGTTTTGCATTTTAAAAAAAATCAGGTGTTTTTATGTTTTATGGCTACATCATTTTAGAAGTTTTTAAAGTAGTTTTAATGTTTTTTATTTGTGACAGTTTCTAAAGTAAAATGGAATCCCTTACAAGAATTTGAATTTGATGAGTTCCCTAAGCTTCATTCCAATGTGGAGAACGTTCCACAAAGGTTGTAGGAATGGGCTACAAAATGTGTTGCATCTTATGCAAAAACATTTTGGGAGTTGCAATTTTCAAATGAGTTCTTGTGGGAGTAGGTCATAACATTAGAGAAGCAAAATAAGGAACTAATAAACAAAGTCAAAAGCCTTGAAGAGCATAAGGAATTTATAAAGGCTCGTATGACCAATAGGGATTCCTTGAACATGAAGAAAATTGAGTGGTCCTAATATTGAAATGCCATCCAAGGAAATATTGTTGTAGCTAGGAGCAATGTGCAGAAGGACATGCAAATGGAGCTCTTAGTTCACATGTCCAAGGATTGGTGAGATTACTATGCTTGGGTATTAGAATGAGACTAAAAGAAAAAGGCTCAAAAGTGGCTATACAAGGTAGAAAAGGAAAATTACATGAAGTAATGGCATAAGGAGGCTATGATGTGACATGAGTTGTTTGTGTAGGGCATAGGCGTAAAGGATACCTTTAGCATGGTTGCAGAATTAGTGGTAGCTATTGTTTCTCCTACTTCTTAGATTACTACTGGATTTGGGATGACTTCCACTACTAATTTTCTCCATGCTTCGCTTGAGTGGACAAATATAGAGAGGGAAAAAATCTTGGCTACACTAAATCTGGAAGATATCAATTGGGCCAACATGAGTGAAGAAAAAATTCTTCACAAGTTGGAAGTAGGTCTCCAAATATTCGCACTTGAAGATATCACTCCTAAATCCTTTGAGGTTTGTGAAAATTTTTTTTAAGTTTTTTATGATAGTTTTTATTTTATTTTTTTCAAATTTTGTTATTTTATGATTATGCTTTTTGGTCATCATGGCTAGTAACTGTTTGTATGTCTTGTTGTTTACAGGCTTCAAGCAATAGTGATGATAACGTTGGAGATAATGTTAATGATTATGATTCTCATCATTCTCTAATGGATTGATTTTGGCTACTATTGGACATGTTATACTTTGTTGTTTTAGCTACTTCATTGTTATTGTTACTATTTTTGTTTGGCTATCATAGCCTTAGAGACTATGTATTATTATTTTTTGTTATCATCTATTGCACAATGAAACTATGGTTATTGGACATGGACATTATACTTTTTATTATTTGTCATGAAGTGTGACCATGGCTATTGTTTTGGTTTTAAATTTTCTTATTTTTATGTTTTTTATTTTTTATTTTATTTCATGTTTTCTATTTTTATGTTGTTTTGTAATTTTTTGTATGAACGTGAAGAATAAACATACGCTGTAAATCAATCCAAAAATGTAAAGTACGAATATGTAGTAAATTGGAAAACATGATGTAATAAGGTAAAAACTATAAGTCAAAACATAAACTTGTAAAAAAAATAAAAATAATGCTACTAGTTAAATGACCACACAAAATGTACAAGGACAAGAAAATAGGTAACATACTTAATCACACAATTGTTTTCTAATCTTCAAGAGATTAGGAAATGTATGAAGCCTTTTCTACATGATCTTGTACTCTCTATTCCCTTTGCTCACTATGTTAAATGGGAGCTCTTCCCATGATTAGTTTATGGCTCCAACATTGTTGGTCTTAGTTTGGTTAATGTTGTGATTCTTGGCTTTGTTTTTTATTGTAGGAGTTTCTTCTTGAAATTCCACCTCAGATCCTTGCTCTATGTTCATATTGTTGATGAACAAGGGAACTGTGCTATCTCTGTGGATTATAATTTTATTTCCTCATAAGGTAGGTACATTTATTGATGAATTAGGGTAGAAATTACTCATGATTTGGTTGATCAAGGTCTTCCTAAGATTATGTTGAAACCCAATGTCTCTTCCACCATTAAAAAAATGGTAGATCTGGGGAATTGTTCCCCAGCCATGAAGTCTAGTGAAACGGATCCTCTTACCACTACCTGTAATCCATTAAATGGCTTAATGATAGAGGTGGAGGTACTATGGATGTGCTCTACCAGGCCTACGAGCTCCATAATAGGAAAGGGTATAACATTTTTTGCTACTCCATCATCAACATGCACTTGATGTACATTGTATTGGCTAACTCTTATTGTTATGAAGAGAGGGACTCTTGACACTTCACCATTATGTGAGTTGATTTTTACCTCGCTGTCACAAAATGCTAAGGAAGTTGTCTTTATTTCTTCTCTAGGTGAGGATGGCACTATCATTGCATAGATAGATTCCTCATTGGTGCAGATATCTTCACTCATGGGAATAGAAGTCAACATCTTAACTAGAGCTTTGAGGTGAGCAGGGCAAGATATAAATAAGTCATATAAACTCAAAGAAGTTTTCTTCTATTTTAAAGAAAGCTTAAATTGCTTCATGGAAGTGAGGAATCCTTTATCATTATTGGAAGATGATGAGTGGCGAGGTACCCCTACACTCAACCATACAAATACGAGCATTACACGCGCGATTCGGTTGAACTCCATAGACTAAGTGCCTACATTCCTTATGAAACACCTAAGGTTAATCAATCATTGTCCTCCCAAGCTTACTTGTATTTGTCATGGTTGTATGGTTAAGTAAGCTTAAGGCATGTGATTTTTATATCTTTTATGTTTTTATCGCCTATGCTAAGAGGGAAAAGGGTGAAGAGACTAAGTACCTAACTCTAACTAACTAAGCCTTAATTAACCTAGCATCAGTATCTATTCCCACTTACCGTTTCGCACCCTAAACCAATGCAACGCTACTGGGTTACCAAACGCTATTCATTACTGGGATTACCAAGCGTAACGCATGTGCTCGAAGCGGTCATATTGAATGCACTTAACTATGAGAGTTGAGGGTTGAGAGAGATTAAGTCCTTAAGAAAGCATTTAAACAATTAACAATAATTAACAACAATTAAAGTCCTATTTAGCTTAGTCCATGCACTGCAAGGTTTATCCAAAATTTTGTCTTTATTGCCGTACACAATTGTGTGCTCAAGTACAAAATTGCTCACATAAAGATTCGTTCACTTTGGGGCTCCTACTACGGGCACGTGGAAATTATTCTAACTCTGGAATGGAAAAATGGCAAGAGTTTGGCTAAGGTCTAGATCTAGATGGAGAAACAAGGGAGAGCTGCCTCTTATTTATAGAACTGGCAGCAAGCTGCGATATCATGGCCCATGCGATATCGCGTCCCATCAAAAGATTTCTCATTTTTGTTGGCCTTGACTTCCTCCATTCTACCTAGGATTTTGTCTGCATGTTTTAGTAGTTGTTGTTTTTTTCCTCTTTTCCTACTCTTGCTTTTGATTGGTCTTCCTAGGTAAGCTAGTAGAGGTAGTGTGAGCATTGATGTCCATGGAGATGTCTAAAATTAGAGTAGGCTTTGGTGTATTAAATGGTTCCCTAATAATTTTGGACTTGTAATTAGTATTAAATGTGGCTATGGTGTATGGGTCATTAATAGCTTTCAAGGGTTCCTTATACACTTGGATATGCTAGTTCTAGGGCATAAGGATCGGATGTATTTAGAATTAACTCTTTACTATTTATCATTTTTTGTAAATCATCTTTTAGGTCCAAGAAAAAATCAATATCATGGCTAAGTAGCTAATGGTAGTGGTAGAATCGGTCTAGTTTAAAGTATTTAAGCATGGAAGGATCATCTTTTGTGGCTATGGATGGATCCTTGGCAATCTCACATCAATGATCATGGCTATTATGAGCATTCTCTAATAGTGTTTGCATTGAATATGATCACTCTCAAGCAACTCATCAAGACGCTCTAATGATTTTATGGGCAATTTAGAGTGCTTCAATCTATCTTTCCATTTGAAGTTTAATTTTGGAGGGTTGGATGTGAAAGCACTGGATGTTAATGATTGAGAAGCAGTGGTTGAGGGCTTGGGTTGCGTTGTCTTGGATCCATGTGTTGTCTTCAATTCTTTGACCATTGCAACCATGGCTACATGGGTTTGTGTTCCCTTGTTCTATCCTTTCATGTATGTTGATTCTTATATGTTATGTAAGCTAGGTCAGTACTAGCATCCTCAACATTTTCTATGTTTTTGATCTAAAAAAAGACCTAACTAAGTGAGGGTCTAGGTAGTAAATCTTAGACTTGATGAAATTATTAACAACCTTCTTAAAGATGGCCAAAAGATGCATTTCAGAAATGGGTTTAGGGACTTTATTAAGGATAGTATTCCATCTTTGGATGAACTTTTAGACAAGTTCAAGGGATTCCTATTTGACTTTCATAAGTTGGTCTAACATTGTATCAAGCTTCAAGTTATACTTAAAAAAGTTAACAAATTGTGTAATTAAGTCATCTAGAGAGGTGATAGAGCCTCTGGGTAGTGCATAGTATAGTCTAAGGCTTTTCTAATTAGCGATGTGATAGATACGCATTACTATATGCAGCCAAGCTTGTAAGAATAAGCACTTTGAACAAAAAGTAATAAGATGAGAGTTGGGATCCCTCATCATTGTACTTGGCAAAGTGAGGGATTGGGATATCCATAGGGAGATTTATCTATGGGATGTTAGGATTGATGAGATCATCTTGATAAAAATTTAAAATCTTGATCATCTAAGTGGTACTAGTTTTGAGCGTTTGTAGCTCTTTAGTAAGGTCCAAGATCATTTAGAAGGATTGATCTAGGCCTTAGGGCACTCCTATAGGCTATGATGTTTGTGCTAATGGTTGGAGAAGAGGTTGAATGGCTTGAGACCATGCAATTGATATTGGTATGGACTAGAGTAGGTATGTGATCACTATCATAGGAGGGTTGAATAGGGAGAAGGATGTTTGAGCTAGAACATGTAGAATGAAGTGAATGAAGGGGGTATGAAAAGCTTGTGAGATTTGGGGTTTTGAAGAGGGGCCTACTAGGATGACAAAAGAAGGTGGTGTGGTAGATACCGCTAGTGATGATTACATGGAACAAGGTTGGATTGCAAAAGACATTGATGTAAATATAGATGTAGAGTGGGAATCTAGTTTAGATTGATGCATTATGGCCAAGGATGTTGAGGTAAACATGAAATAAAATAAGGAGGTAGGTTGAAAAACAAGATTCACAAAGGTTACAAGAGATGCTTGGTTTATTACTAAGATAGAGGATATAGAGTGCAGGATGGTTACTTTGGAAACAAATTGTTGGAATAGTTCCCCTATGAACATATCTAGCTCATACTTAGCTCTGAACTCATCTTGATCATCTTGGTTTTGATTTTAGCCAACTTTCTTACTTGCTTCATCTATGTCCATTAGTTATGTTAACTTTCATGTATGAAGTTCTATTAGTTTAATATGGTCATATGGGGAGGGAATATATTCTTTCTTGTTTTTGTGAACAATTTCAAATTGATGTTTGGATTCTAATTCTATAGATTGGATAAGAAGGCTAGCTTGGATTTTTGCACAAGTAAAATTGTAGTATTCTTCACTAATATTCACATAGGCCGATTCTAGTCCTAATCACCTAAGGAATTATCTACACTCTATAATAGCTAGATTAAATAAGGCAAAGACAAGGTATTGTATGAATAAGGTAGAGTTTTTAATGTCTTAGACAAGGTTTGAAGCTCCCAACATGTGAAACTTTCAATATGTGAAACTTTCAACATGTGAGAGTGTAGCTTGTGAGGCTATAGCTTGAGAGTTATAGCTTGTGGGAGATCTAATATGTGGAAGTTGCATCTTGTGAAGCTATAGCTTATAGGAGCTATGTTTTGTAAGAGCTAATGTGTAAAGCTATAACCAATGAAGCTCTAATTTGTGAACCTCTAATGTGTGAGGCTTCAATGTGTGAACTTCAACTGTAAAAAATTTTTTAATTTTTTTACTAAGATGTGTAATAATGCCAGGGAAAATAAAAATGAACTTTATGATGTGTGAAAAAATGCAGAAAAAATTATGAATCATAGGTATAGAAAATAGGAAAATCAGCATGCATTGCAATTGTAGAAAACTTCAAATGCAAGAAACAGAGGTAGCATTATGCACTGCAACTATAAATGCACAAATAAAAAATTTTCTAAGCATTAAATAGGTTGTAAACTCATACGTTGGATTTTAAAAAATCCAAAATAGTTTCTACAAATTAGAAAGAGGCAGGGAATATCATTGTAGACAAGTTTCTAGTGAAGAAGTTAGGTAGGGAAATAGTACTAATGGTAATTTACGTTGAAAAATGGCTCTCGACTTTTAAATATCTCTGCTCGAAAAGTCTTTTGTTTGGAGAGAGTTTCGAATGATCAAAATATCCTCAAAATGATGCAAATTTTGATTCAAATAGGCTATGAATTTGATGATTCTTTGCTAATTTGATTCTAGCAAAATTTTGACATTCCCTACAACATTTTTGATGGTCAAAATCTAGAGCATGTGGTCTACCAGCGTTTTTTATGTTTTGGGCTTGAAACACTAATGTTTTTCGTACTTTTCACCATCCAAAACTGCATCATATGGGCCACCAACATGTGAAGCTTTTATGGCCAAATTTGGTGCTATATTTGGGCTATTTTCATGGCCCAAATTCCAACATGTGGGCCACCAACGTTTTTGGCTTTTGCTGCCAAATTTGGCAACATATTTAACATTTTGGCTTACACACAATGGCATAAATGAAATTCATAGCATGTGGGCTCTAAATTTCATTTGACATAGCAAAAAATTATCCAAAAATTTACCAGAATAAGGCCACAAGGTAGGATTTTTGATGGAAAAACAAGGCAATTGTTTCTTTTGTTAAATTTCCACCAAAATTACAATTAAAGTCCTAGCTATGAAGCTTCTTATGGACAACATGAATTTTCTTTGAGGTGTTTCATTCCTTTTCCAAGGTTTGAAGTTACTTGTCTTTAGAGATCTTTGGCTTTTTTACACTTCCATTTCTTGTGTTCTTTTTCATCATAATTGAAGCATTGAAGTTTGGGCATATAGCCATTTTCTTGATCCTTTCCATTCTTGGAGTAGTCTTTCTCATAATCTTGGGCTTCCTTGAACTTCTATTGCTTCTCCTTTGTGTCTTCTTTGGCATTTCCCTTTTCCTTAGCTCCTNACTTCTCCTTTGTGTCTTCTTTGGCATTTCCCTTTTCCTTAGCTCCTTTCTCATCTTTAGAAGCTTTTCAGTCCTTTCCCTTAGAAAATTTGGGACCTCTATGATAGCCTTGAAGTTTCTTCTTAGCCTTAAGAGCCAATTCAAAAGTCTCATCCAATGTTTAGGGCTCATAGAAGCTTAACTCTTGTTGATACTCCCTTTTGAGTCCTTCTTGAAAGCTAGATGCTTGTTCATAATTATCCCAATGAACTTTTGTAAGATGAAAAGCCTTTAAAAAAGATCCATGTAGTAGTCCTTCACACTCTTATCACCTTGCCTTAGGTACTTCAATTTTTGGATGGCCTCTTCCCTATGATGAGTCTTTTCAAATTTTTTCTTGAGCATGAATTACCTTAACAACCAATCCTTGATAGGAGTACCATGATTTACCTTATAAGAATGACTTTCCTTCTCCCATCATACAAGTGCCATACTTTCTAATTTGGTTTTGGCATATGACACCTTTTGATGATTTTCCACATCCTCAAGTTCAAAGTACTTGTTAATCATTTTCAGCCATGAGAGGAAAGATTCAATTTCTTACATGCCATTAAAGGATTTAACTTTAACATGAGACATCCCTAAAGCATGTCTAAAAGCTTTTCCAAAAGTAACTTCAATTCCTTCACCTTACTTCTTTGGAGGCTTAGAAAGAAGTTCCTTTTTCTTTTTCCTAGAAAAAATGAAACCTTGAGACTTATTTTTAACACTAGGAGCATGAATGTAACGTCCTCATTCCCAAATGATGCTGCTACATAATGAAGATGGTGCCTCTTCATAACAAGTGTTATTGTTAGCGTAACATGACCTAAAAGGATGTGTTGTAATTGAGACCTAAAAGGGCACACTATAATAATGAACATGTCTCTCAAGGTAACCTTTGAAGGTTTAACCTATGGCATTTATACCTAGGCTTAGAGTTCATGTCGACATGGAGTGACGGAGCTATTAATGGCAAGTTATGGAAGCCAAGTAAAGTAGGAAAGGATGTGTTGTAATTGAGACCTAAAAGGGCACACTATATGGCAATAAAGATGAACTTTCTGATAAACCTTGCTAAATGTGGAATAAGCTAAATAGGATTTAATTACTGTTAAATGTTTAAATTCTTTCTTAGATAATTAATTTCTCTCAACCCTTGACTCTCCTAGTTAAGTCAATTCAGTACGACTACTTCAAGCACGTGTGTAACGCTTGGTAACCTAGTAACGAGTAGCGTTTGGTAATCCCAATAGCGTTGCACTGGTGTGACAATACAAGTAAGTATAGGAAGACAACGATTAATTAACCTTAAGTGTTCCATTAGGGCGCGTAAGCACTTAGTCCTTAGAGTTCAACCGGATCGCGCGTGAGATGCTCGTATTCGTATGGTTGAGTGTAGGGGTACCTCGCCACTCATCAGAGGAGTTAAAAGATGTCATTATTAATCCTAATTCCTCTAAAAAGAGGAAGGTAATTATCTTAAAGAAGAGGAAAGCTTCAAGCACAAGGGAAGTAAGAAGGTTTGGGTACCTTATCCATTGGGATGATTAAAAAAGATGGACAAGCTAGTGTAGGAACACCTCTCATTCCAGCTTTTAATTTTCAACCTATATTTATTGCATGAGCTATAATAGTTTTGATATTTTATTTTTGAGTCATTTCAAGATTATGTGTAGCTTTGATCTAGGTTGGACAAGTAGCTACGATTGGAAGTGACTTATAACTACTATTAGTGAGGGACTACAAGCTGGGTGTGATTCTTAGTGCCTCTCAGTTATCTCAAAACTAGTTCTTAATAATTTAATTAGTAGGATTTAGTACTACAAGATAAATGGAACTTGAAGAATTTCATAACATGCCTAGAAAGATTTGATTTGTAGTCACTCACATTCAAAATTAATTCTTTCTAGAATGTACCAATGTATCAAGAAATTAGAGAAATTTTTACAAAGATTGCCATCAATATCTATGTAAAATTTGGCTTGGTTCTAAAATTGTAGGATTCTCCATGTTTTTCATTTTACAAGGACTTTTTCATTAGTAAGGTAGGTGAGTATATTAGCAAACCACAAAGTGGTTATTAAAAAAAATCTATGTTACTTTCACAAACAAGATTTCATTTTGGAATTGATAAGGAAAAAGGCTCCTAATTAGCCTCATGATTCTACTATAGTTAGGACAAATGATTTGTGACTACATTCATCAATCATTTTTTTTGCTCATGGTGATGTTATATTCTTTCAAGATAACTAGCCACAAATGATTTAGGGGGCCAATAATTGCCATGTTCCTTGGAAAATGGATTATATTATGGTTTGTAAGCACAAAGATTAGGTAGCTAAGGACATAGTGCCTAAACTTTTCAAGTGCATATAAGACCATCATTAGCTCTTTTTTAGTGATGGGGTAATTCAATTGAATACCAGTAATGCTTTTGTTGACATAATAGATGTAATAAAGACAAGATATGTTAACATTTCTTCTAGTGCATAGTTGAATGCATTGGTCATGTTGTAGAATGAACTAAACCAATCAAGAGCTTGTAAAATAGATTTATTTACAAGCTTTTATTTTAACAATTTGAATATCTATTTTCATTCATTAGTCAAGGTAAAAGATGTATTCTTTTTTATGAGTTCAACTAATGACCTAGTAATCTTGAAGAAATTCTTAATGAATCTATTATAAAACCTTGTATTCCTAAGTAATAGCCTTATATCTTTTGATTTTTAACATCTATAAGTGATTCCTTGGATAATCCTAATCTTCTCTAGGTTCATCTAAAGTTACTTTTTAGAGACTTTGTGCCCCAATAAAATTCCTTCCTAAATCATAAAGTGACTTTTCTACTAGTTTAGCATTCAATTATTTTTCTACAAGTTGCTTTAGTACCTCCTCTAATTGGTCTAATGCCTATTTAAAAATTGACTTGTAGCTAGAAAAGTCATCAATAAAGGCATCCATTCCATTGTCAATTTTCTTGGGTTACCTTAATCAATTTCTTATTTTGGGTGTTATGGGAAGGACCTTACATCATACATGCAACTTTTCCTTCAGGACCATGACCATTTACCATCTATCCATCCCTCAAAAATGTTTGTTAGTCAACATACAGCAACTTACGCCATTCTTGGAATCAAGAGTAACCAACAACATTGACACCTCTATATAGGAACAAGCTCACTCTATTTTTCAGATCTCCTCCTCTCAAAATAGTCATGGGGGAGATGGCCATCTATGCTAACATCTTGATGAGGCTAACCCATGTTTAAAAACATTTTACAATTTTTTTCATATGTTTTCAATCTTCTTGAATATCTTATTGATTATTTTATATATATTCTTTTCTTTTCTTTTCTTTTTCTTTTTCTTTTTCTTTTTCTTTTTCTTCTTTAATCATTTTTCTAGTCTTATTGGAAATCTTTGATTTTGTTATTACTATTACAAATCTAGAGAGTTATTGAAAGTAGCTATCACTATTATGATTGATTAACCAAAAGGCCAATTTTTTTCTTTTTGGATTATGCTATCTACTCACACTCTATCAATTTTCTAGTGGTATCAAGTAGTGAGTTCATGACATCCACCCATTCCATCTATCCTATGAAAAATTAATATCCTAGAAGCACAAAGGTTTTTTCACATTACAACTTAAAAGTAATCAATGATCTTGATATCCAATGAGCTAGGAAGGGACCAAGTAAGAATGATAAAGGATGTGACCTCAAGGAGATTTGATATGGTTTCTCTCAACATCGGTCTTAAGTTCTATGAGACTCCACTCGTATATCATCACTCATATTGTTAAGCATAATAAGAAGCATGTTTTTGCATGGTGTGATTCCTGTGAAAATAAAAACATGACAATTCATAGCACATTCCTTAAACTCAATAATGGACTAAAAGCATTGATTATGAGGTTGGATAGACATGCTACCCATGCCTAAAATCACCCCTCTAATTCAGGCCCTTTCTACTTCCTTCTTCTCTTGAAGTGATGGTTGTCCTAGATTTTTTATTGATGCAAAGTGGAAATATGTCAACGTGAGGTCACTAAAAGAGCACTAGATTTGGTCTAGACATGGAACAAACCAGTATTGGGTCATCTTAATCATAATTTATACTACAAATTGTAGATTATCTCTTTCATGTTCTCTCTCTACTGTTCATTCATCGTATGTTTTACCACCTCATTGCCTCATACCATACTCAATTCATCAATATTATTTCTCGATAGCATAACCCTAGGATAATTATTTTCATGGGTATGGAATTTAACTTAACCCAACCATTCATCATCCTTGATGCCCATGTACTCTTTGCAATGAGAGTATGCAAGGGCATAATGGGCATACACCTACTTTGGGAAGGAGCTACATGCATTCCTTTGGTCTAGCTTAAGTTAAATTTCCTATGATGGGTTGTTTGATTGATTACATCATCTCAATAGCATTAAAACATCCATTTTTTCTTGCATTGGCATCAAAACATTCTCACTAAACTCATCCAAATCTATTTGAATGACTTGTCCAAAGCTAAACCTATCCTTCGTTATGTTGTCATCCTTCTCCATGTTTTTGGCTTCCATTTCACTCTTGTTTCATTCCAAAACTCACTTGAATTTCCTCTAGTTCTCAATGGGGAAAATTGCTAAGAATAGTTATGTTGATGCATCCCCATCAATATAGCACAATGAGTCAATGTAGCTCTATCCACGTAGCATGAAAAATATATAAATACATGTGACACTTAGCTCATCTTTCAGTATTTTCCAAAAGCACTAGAGGAGCTTTTTACAATTTTTTAGAGCCCAAGAACCTTTTGAGCACTCCAACTTCTAAACCACTTACCCATTTTCATCCATTTTTAACCCTTAAGCTACTAAAGGTATGCTTTACATCATGGGGGACACCAGCGTTTGGTTTTTTAACAGAAAAATTTTCAAAATTTTTTAACTCTCCATGGTTAACCCATTAAAATAATAATAAATTAATTATAAATGGTTAGGACTAATAAGCAAACTTTGATAGCTATAAATAAAATAATACACCTAGCTTGTCATTATAAATAAGCACTTAAATGATCAACTCTTAACACCTAATAAATTAACATAACTTGATCTAACAAAGAAAGGTATTCAAACAACTAAATGTTATTAACTAAAAGCTAATCTTGGATTATGTTTGTGATCATAGATAGCACTAAAACTAAGACTGCAAAGTGGGAGAACCATTATAGCCCAAGGAAAAGTGACCCTAATGAGGAAGAAGCCAACAACAATAGCAACCATAACCCTAAGAATAGGTGGTCGAGGTAATGCTTGCTACTAGACCTCTTCAGGAGGAACCCAAAGTGGAATCTATCAAGCAAATTTCCACTTTGGAGATGAGTCAATTGAGGTAGGATGAGGCTTCTAGACTAAGGCCTAACTTGAAGGTCACTCTCATGGAGACCTACTTAGAACGGCTTAGGATTAAGGAGGTCCAAAGTTCCATCCTACAAGAGTTGAACTTTGGATCCTTCTTAGAGCTAACATTAGAAGAGATTAGAATGCAACTATAGGGGTCTCCATTGTGGTCCATTCTCTTTAATTGTAGAGAGTGGTACATGGGCGATATGTACCTATTCTAGAACAATTGAGAAGAAGATGCATTGGTGAAAATTAAGGACATCACCATTTCCTATTCAATTGAGGTCATAGAAAAATCCTTTGGTTTGCCCAACACTAGGGCAAAACTAGCTAAAATCTTGACATAGGCGAACCCAGAGGCAAAGAAGGAATGGGTCTAGCGATGCTACAAGGTGAACTATAAGAAGTATGATGCCCTTACAAAGGTGAAGTGAGCTTATTTTAAGATTGCGACCTATCATCTAAACCTAATAGTGAGGCAAAATCAGTTAATAACCTTCTCTACTTGGGCATGCACAATTCTAAGTAGGAAATTCCTAATCAAGCTATCCCAATTCATCTTTCTAGAAATTAAGAAATGCTTCAAGGAAAATAAGAAGAGTAGGAAGATGCTCCCCTTCTCATGTTTGATCCACAAATTATGTAAAAGAGGGGGGGGAGGATAGCTCGCTATTTAAATGATGTGATCAGCCACACTTTTGCCACATCATGGCAAGAAATGATAAAGAACAAGGCAACAACAAAGTTGCAAGAAGAGAAGTAGCCACCACCACCACCTCCTTTAGCCCCAGAAATCACACAAAAAATGCTCACAGCTATTGAATAACTCAAGAAACTTCAAGAGCAATAGCTGCAACAACAATAAGGATTTGTAGGTGATGGGGAGTCATCCATTTACTATCCAACCATGAGCTATCTAAATGAGGTCACAAGGATTATCAATTGGATGGATAGTGAAATAGCCTTGCTATTCTCTGCATACAAGAACTAGGCACCCATAAGGTTCAACCCAAGTGCTAGGAAGATCATGATGTCCATTTCCAAACAAACATTTCCTAAGATTTTAGGAAATGTTGTGGCCTTTTTAGTCATGTTAAGAAAAGGTGAGAAGGCAATAGTCCTAGTGATGCAGCACAAGAACCAAGTGATAGCAACAAAGGTGGTGGCTAATTGAGTAGTAGAGGTGCTTAATGCTCCTGCAATGTTTGTACTAGACATCACCACCATGATAGATATTCATGTGTTTGTAGGAGTAGGAAATGCTCAAATGAGCACTGCCTAACATGAGGAGGTGTTGGAAAGACTAGTGGAAGTTGACCAATTGCTTTTGGAGATCTTTGATCTCATGAACAAAATTACTACAAACTAGTTGCAACTACTCGAGACAAGGGATAGATTGTTAGTTGCAACCATGCAACTTGAGAAGGCCACTATGACCAATTGGCAATTGGCTATTGAAGTTGCTGAGTTGAGAGCCTATCTTTCCAATCTTGTCATTCTCTAATTAGAAATTACATGAGATGAAGCTTTTTAGCATTTATAGAAAAAATATCAAGAGGCTAAGAATGCAAAAGAAATGACAATCTTCAATGCATTCATGTCAAAGGCTATGACCAACAACACTAACAAGGACTTGTCGCAAGTTCATAAGGAGAACTTGATCCTCACCAAGGAAAATCACTACCTACAAAATGCTAATCAACAAAAGGACTAGTTGGTCAAATGTATCCTTCAATAACAGGAGTAGCTTACTGATGAGTGGCAAGGTACCCCTACACTCAACCATACGAATATGAGCATTCACGCATGATCCAATCGAACTCTATAGATGAGCTAGTTGTGGTATCTAGATAGTTACATGTTGATCATAGNTAGATGAGCTAGTTGTGGTATCTAGATAGTTACATGTTGATCATAGTTTGCTGCCTTCCCACCTAGACTAGTATTTTCTTTGTCATGTATGGTTTAGTCTAGAGTGAGGTGTATGATGTGTTTCCTATCACTATGCTACTCCTAGGGACAATGGAAAATAACTTTGTTTTAAGCTAAGAGGGAAAGGATGAAGAGAGTCTAAGCTAGCCTAAGTGCGATGAGCATTTGTCCCTTAATCATCTGTACACATCTTGGACCTTGTGTACTACTACTAGGATTACCAAGTGCATGTCCTACATACACTACTAGGATACCAAGTAGTCACACTTAAATGCTCGTGATTAAGTTGTACTCATTCAACATTTGATAATAAGGATAGGAGAGGAAGGTAAAGAGATATTAAGTAAGAAAGCAATAAATAATTGTTAAAACTAAGTGAATGCTACAATGATGAAGTAATCTTGATCTTTATTGCTAGTCATGTGCATGTCCAAGTATGTCACACTCAAATAAAAGTTTCATACAATTACAATCATCACACTGCAGGCATGCATTGAGGAAAGGGTTGAGAGGAATTGAAAGTGACAAAAAGATCGTACTCTAACACTAATTTTTCCTATGACTTTCCCATGTGTCCCATTGTGTATTTATAGGCTCACATGGGAACCATGATATCGCGTATCCGATATTGCTAGTTAGGCCACAATATCATGTACCTGATATTGAGGGTTTGATATCGAAGCCTAACAAATCATGGTTCATCATACCCCCGCAACTGAATGCAACTCATCCTTGAGTCGAACAAAATCAGAACAAGACCCACTAATTACACAGTGGATAGGTATGGGATTATTGACTGACTAAGAATTTAGTCATGCCACAGTGGAGGATTGCATACAACAAAATTGGGACATGAACATAAAATTACAAAAGTACAAAACTTTGTTGGAACTCATGTGGTTCTAGGTGGTGGTGGTTCCTCCATGGGTGCCTTTCCTTTGTCCTGCACTCCAGGCTTCTGAGATTGATACTATTGAAGAAGCACCTAACATTTCTCCTCTTCTATCCAAGGATTATGAGCCATTCATGCTAATGTTCCAATGTTTGATGGAGTCGGCACTTCCCATAGACACGGTAGCTGTAGGAAAACTTGATTGGCCTTGACATGCCATGCCACAAATAGCTATCATTCCTCTTCATAGGCTCCATCCCTGACCTCTTCACATTTTTCTTGGCTAGATTGTGTAGTGACAAGAGTTCCCTGATGGATGCTGAATGATTGTGCCTCCTGCTCTGCATGTTGTTCATGAGGTCCTTGGCCTCTACCTCCCCCTAGGTGTTCAGTTGCACCTTGAGAAGGTCCTCCTTGTTGTCCTCTTTTAGGGGCCATCTATAATCACACAAAGATCAATTATTAGTAAGGTTATTGAAATAAGTTCAATTATTTCACACCTTACTCATTGCCTTTAATAAATCTTGAATTCTTTGCTTAGTGTGATTTTAGAGTTAGAAATTTTTTTCAAGGAAGTTTCCCTAAAAGTTTAATGTCAAACTTGATTTTTTTAGTGACACATAAAAGGACATGTAATGATTTTGAGGAATGTTTGATAAAATGATGACAAAGGAAAGAATAGATTTGGCAATGAAGTATTTAGAGGATATAAAATGATGTGGTGGTGTGCAACAAGTACAAATTACAAAAGTCATGCAAGTGGATCCTCTCCAAAGCAGGTTCCTACCTATGATGCCCTTATGTAACCACACCTAAACATGTCTGTAGGTACTAAAAGGGTTAAATGTAATCCACACTAGTTTCACAAAACACACACATATAGATACCACCGTGATGAGGTATGAATTCAATGCTACACAAGACACGAGTCACAAATACATGAACAATGAGATGAGGTGAATTGTAGAAGGGATTGCAGAGATTGGGACATGAGGTAACTAACCCAAGGCACAATTAATCTTGAGTGTAGGATGTGATTAATGTGTCATTAGCCTATTGCTCCAAAATCAGGACCAAGTCCATTCCGTTGATCAGTGACATCGCATTGTTTCATCCCATGATGGACAACCATAAGAGTACCATGACAACAAGGTGTATGATCACTTGGTGTTTCATTCAAGGGAGGAGTGATTTGGAATTTCTTTACACCACATTCATTTTTGTCTGGCCACTTTGGCACACTTTCTCTTCTTCTTCTTTTTTTTTTTGTTTTTTACGCGTAATCTAGAGAAGCCACCTACCTTCAAGCATGGGTGCATGTCTTTCCAGTGAGACCCCCTAAAATAGCATTGGGTTTCTTTATTACATGCCTTTATTACTCTTACTCCCATTTTTCATTAGATCTACAAGGATCTTGGTACAACCAAGCTGCATGATAACTCCTATAGATGTTACCAAAGAGAATCCACAAGTCCCCTTGATGTCACACCCTGACCATTCCCTCTTAGTCCATCATTTTTTGCTCTAGGCATAATGAGCACAAAATTACTTTAAGTTTTAATAATGTCAAAAATATCATCGAACCTAGAGTAGAACCTCTTATTAATAGAATGGGTGGGTGGATGTGATGGGCTCGCTGTGCAAGTAATTAGTCACCTAAGACTTGATAGCATAGAACAACACCTCAACCAATGAGTCACATGAGTGTTTTATTCATAGATGAGATTACCTATAAAAAGATAAAAATATAAAACAATAAATAAAAAGATGAACCAATCAATAAAATGATAAAACAAAAAATTGAAAGATGAACAACTAGAAAACAAAAAAAAATTGTAAAATTAAAGAAAAGGAAAAACATTTATTAATTCTGTTTGTTAGAATGGGGGATATCCCCCATAACTAAACTTTTGATCATAACTAGAATTAATAAATGGAAGGTTAGGATCCATGCAGGTTGGAAATATTGGGACTCGATCATATCCAAGCCATTAGGTGTATTTTGATGTGGTAGTTGGAATGTGCCCAAACTAGGGTTCACACACTTGATTAATATTGACATAGTGGGGCAAGTTATAAGATGTGGTTAATTGATAAGGAGTTGACCCACCATGGCACCCATGACCGTAAGATGGTATGCAAGGATTTGTATGTCTTCGTATGTGGCTATATTCATTAGGTCCCATAGTTGTTGGAGTTTTGATTGATAGCCCTGATAAGGTAACATGAGGCGTTGGGTTCAAGGAGAAAGATGCACCACAGTGTTGAACTTGTACTAAGTGGGAGGATGTAGTGGTCTCAAAACTATGTTGTCCCTTCCTATGGTCATGATTAAAGAAAGGATGCTTTCAGTGTTGTGGAGGACCTCCACTACTATTGACAGTAGCAGCACAAGTGAAGTTCATGGGTTGGTGCTGTGGTGCAAAACCTTTTGAAACAACTAGTGGCGATGTAGAAGAAGGCGAAGGATGAGAATATTGAGGTTGAGAAGAAGCGTAAGGTACATGAGGTGGTGATCTTGTTGGAGAGGATATGGGTTGATAGTATTTAGCAAAATGATAACGATGTGGTGAGATAGAGGATGTTGAGCCGATTGGGGAAACAAGATGCTAAACCTGATGAGTGCTTGGGTTTGGATCATATGAAGGGTGTGACCAGTTTGAGGGTGGCCTCCCCCATGATTGGGATCTTTTCCACTGTGATTGAACACAATATTTTTGTATGAACTCTAGATGTAACATTCTCCCCCAATGCTCATGTAAATGTGACAAGACTGGACATTGACCTTTGGGGTGATCGTACAGGAAAATGTTACACTGATACGTATGATTAGCAGTTAAGTTCTTATTCTCTTCAACCCTTCTTTCTAATTGTCTAAGGGTGTTCTATCCTACTTCTTGGTTCATCATGGTTCTACCTCTAATAGTGTTGGCATATTCTCCACATTTTTCATGTATCCATTCCATCATCTTATTGATCTTTGCCTCAATTTCATCTAGTGATTGTTGTACTAGCAAAGATGGTTCCATCTCCTTGAGATGAGTTGATTTCTCCTCTTCATGATTATGGACCTTTGTTAAATTGAGATTTTTCAACATTCTCCCATTTACCCTTTCTCCTTCTTCCTTTGCTACCTGCTTGATAAAATCTGGAAATTGGTGGGTTCATAGCTCATATAGTTGACCTAGGGCATACATTCCTAGGATCTCCCTTGTCTTGTTATGGAGCCAATCTATGATGTGGTACATTAGCCTTTCCTCAAAGAATCCATGGCATGGGTAGTTGTTTAACAATGCATAATATCTTTCCAAGGTCATGTCCAAGGGTTCATGTTACTCTTGTTTCCATTCTTGGATTTGTCTCCTCAAGGCTAATACTCTTACATAGGTTTGATATCTTTCATTAAATAGTTCCACCATTGTTAGCCAACATCAAATTGATTTTGGTCTTAAGAACCTATACCATACTTTTGCTTAGCCAACGAGTGTCATAGAAAAGAGCTTAAGTTTTTGCCACCCATTATCAATGTTGTTCCATACATAGGCATCATGGAAGGCTTGTAGATGGTGTTGCATATCTAAATCATAGCCTCTTGAAAATTTGGGAAATTTATTTAAATCAAGCCTAGGTAGACGACTTTCTTTATGATGCCTACGGGATATTCGAATAGCCTCTTGTATATGCATTAGGCTCTTTGTGGCTAGTACGGGTTCATCATCACTAAGGAGGTTATGAATTTGTGAGTTGGGATGATGTTGTATTCATTTATGTACATAGGAGACCCCTACATCAAATTGAGTACTCCAAACTTTGTCTTCATCATCATATAATTTTTTGGTTCTCCAATGAATTACCTTACTAGTTGTTGCATTGCCATAGTCTTGTGAGAAAGACATTGTTATGAACTGTGTGTGACTTAACTGAAATTAATTTCTTTTCTAAGAAATATATCATGAATACTTTTTTCCAATGATCTTGTATGATGTAACTAATCTAAATAACTAGCATCGCCCCTGACAACGATGCCAATGATGAGTGGCGAGGTACCCCTACACTCAACCATATGAATACGAGCATTCATGCACAATCCGATCAAACTCTGCAATTGGGCTAGTTGTGGTATCTAGATAGTTACATGTTGATCATGGTTCACTATCTTCCCACCTGGACTAGTATTTTCTTTGTCACGTATGGTTTAGTCTAGAGTGAGGTGTATGGTGTGTTTCCTATCACTATGCTACTCCTAGGGACAATGGAAAATAACTTTGTTTTAAGCTAAGAGGGAAAGGGTGAAGAGAGTCTAAGCTAGCCTAAGTGCGATGAGCATTTGTCCCTTAATCATCCATACACATCTTGGACCTCGTGTACTACTGGTAGGATTACCAAGTGCATGTCCTAGGTATGCTACTAGGATACTAAGTAGTCATACTTAAATGCTCATGATTAAGTCGTACTCATTTCGTGTTTGATAATAAGGATAGGAGAGGAAGGTAAAGAGACATTAAGTAATAAAGTAATAAATAACAATTAAAACTAAGTGAATGCTGAAATGATGAAGTAATCTCGATCTTTATTGCTAGTCATGTGCATGTCCAAGTACGTCACACTCAAATAAAGGTTTCGTACAATTACAATCATCACACTGTGGGCATGCATTGAGGAAAGGGTTGAGAGGAATTGAAAGTGACAAAAAGATCATACTCTAATACTAATTTTTCCTATGAATTTCTTGTGCACCCCATTGTGTATCTATAGGCTCACGTGGGAACCACGATATCGCGTATTCGATATTGCTAGTTAGGCCACAATATCGCATGCCCAATATTGAGGGTCCGATATTGAAGCCTGATAAATCATGGTTCATCACTTACCAAGGTGAACCTGGAGTTGAGAATATTAGTAGCTAAAAATAGGAATCTATCGATAAAGGAGGCCTATGCTCTTCGCCAAAAGACTACAATTGAGGTAGCTTCCTAGAAGAATGAGGCTCTAAAATTCAAAAGGGTAAATAATCATTATAAGGACTAGGTTGGGCTACTTAGTAAAGTCAATGAAAAAGAGATAAAATTAGCCAAGGTGAAGATGAAAGAGGCTTTCTAGCAACTCTAGCAAAGAGGTGATGTATGGCAACCCATCTTTGATGGACTAAATGCATACAACAAGATAGAAATATACCTAAAGAAGTTGCAAATCAAGGAGATGGCAGAGTATATAGAGCTTGCCAACCTTTGATATGCAAACTTGGCAATGCTAACAGTAGGAAGGCTAAGAGCATAATTAGAGAAGCAGGTCCTTAGCTCTTACTTCCTTTATGAGGTGAAGTTCAAGCTCCATAAAGAGATAAAACAAAAGTTGGAGATAGTCAATGTAGAGCTTGAAGTTCTCATAAGCAAATTCACTAATCAACAATCTATTGTTGAGAACTTTGTGAGGAGGATGAATGACTAATAAGAGATCTAGAACTTCTTAAAGATGTTTAATATTAAATGAAAGACATTCGTAGTCTAGTTTGTCAACATGAAGGAAGTATTTCCTTCAATTTCATGCTTGTGGAATATCTCTATAGTAGCTTATATAGGTGAAGCATCCTAGACTGTGTACAAGCCAAAAAGAAAAGAGGAGAAGATGAAAGCACTCCTAAATGCTGTCAAACTTCTAGTAGAAGTAGCAATAGTATTAGGGCAAACTTAGCCTCTAGCAGCATTAGGATGTGATGAAGGATCTTTCAAGTAATATGAACCTCCTCCTCTAGGCACCGTATAAGAGTTCATCATGTCTTCATCCATTCAACAAATGCCTGGTAAATTTTTTTCTTAATGTTCAATTTTGTTGTAAAAGGACACTCATTGTTGTAAAATTGACCAATTCAACACTTAGAGCTAGTTTGTTAGTTTTTCAATAAGTTCCATACTCCCCCAAATTTTGTAAGAAACTTGATCCCAATTTTTGTTCAATTGAGGATAAGTTTTCAGTTAGTTGTAGGGGTATGATGAACCATAAATAAGACATGCTACATTAAAACATGCTAGGATGCATTAATGCAGGTACATTGATGCTGGTGTAGTCATTATCTATATAAATGTGCATAACCCTTGCATTTATGACACCTTTAGATCATAGCCTTACTTGAATTCCTGTAGTTTCTTCTCACAAGAGTTAGAATAGTTTTCCTTTGAGTTCCTGTGGTGTGGATTGAAGAGATTGTACAACATTTTATTCAAGTGCATATGTACTTGGATACATTTGCATAGATGACAATAAAATTAAGATTTCATTTATTCATTGTAGCACTTAGATTAGCATATATCTACTTTTTTAGCACTTTACTTTATATGCCATTTATATTCTTGTCCTTAAGGAATTAATATTCTTATTCTAAAGCAATGTAAGTACAACCACTTTAAGCATAACATATTAACACTTGGTAATCTCAGTAGTTGATACTTGGTACACCTAGTAGTAGACACTTGGTAACTTAGCAATGTTAATATAGGTTCAGGATGTGTATGGCAAGTGGAAACATATACTTTATGTTAGGATAGTTAGTTATTTAATTTAATCATTAAATCTTTATCCATTCAATCAATTAGTAAGTAGGAGATAAATAATAATAAAATCTAAAAATGAACATCTTATGTCTCAAGCACACTTAACCATACACACAGATTAACACAAGCATGGATCAGGAAGACAACATGGTGTAGGGATGTTGCACCACAATAGATCCCAATAGAACCCAATCCACAACTTCCAAGCATATATAGCTTAGAAAATAAGAATAACACAATAACGTAAAGAAACTCTTCCTTATATTAAGATAATTATCAAAATACATAGAAAATACATCAAAGATGAGGAGCCAAGCTTAACTCACAACTCTCCCAAGGATCTTAGAGGCCACACTTTATCCTCTCTTAATCATCAATTGCTCACCATGGAACCCTTGCTCAAGACAAGATACCTATAAGAGATTCTCCTAACCTCTCTCAAGTGCTCTCCCTTGCCTCTCACTCAACTTCCTTGCATAAGATATCCTCCCTTACACAAGCTCTCTTCCCTCAAGAGCTCTCTCTCTTGCCCTCTATTGGGATGTTTGGCCTTCAGCATTTGCACTTTAGCCCTTGGCACTGTGGCACTTGACACTGTGACACTTGACACTATGGCACTTACAATGGTGAATTACATCAATATCTATAAGCAACCAAAAGGTAAAAACTCTAGAAACCTTTTCTTAACTCAACTTGAAATTCTTTAGGTGTTTTCCAAGTCTTCTCACCTTCTCCTCAGCTATTTCCATCTTGCTTTGGTTGTTTCCCAAATTGGAACGATGTTTTCAAAAGTTTTCCCATGTGTATGGATCATCTCTGGCTCTACTCTTAGGAGATATGTTTACTATTTTTGGTAAATGTCTCCTTTGGACTTGGGACGTCTACACTTTAGGGGAGGCATCTATCCTACAAGTGCCAAAAATAAAAATGCTTATTTTGATGTCAAGAGCATCCAAATGCCTCTAAAAAAGTTCCCATAGACCCTAGAACCTCCTAAACTCATAGCCAAAAACACCCTGAAACATGCCAAAATATCCAAAAATCATCCTTAATAAAATCAACATAAATAGACACCTAGCATGTAGGGTAGAACAAGGAGATCAGAAGAGGTGTCCCTACACTAGCTCTTCCATCCTTAAAAATGTCATGCTTCATGACCTTTCACAAGCTAGAAGGCACTATGCCCCCATGACTCAAGGCCATCATAGTAATCATGACTCAATGCATTACAAACATGAGAATAAATATCATTAGGGGTTTTGCTTTTGAGCTTTCCTTGTTCATGGGGGCTTGTCCTCATGTCCCAACATGCTTCCTTCATGTGATCATCTCCTTGGAATGCTTCCCTTGCATCCCCATGATGACTCAAACCTGCAACAAATAAAGAATAAGAAAAAGAAAAAGGATTAGGCTTTCTTAATCCAATATCCTTTCTTTGCTTATTTTTCCTCTTCTTTACCTCCTTCTTCTTGGTGTTTGAAAGACTACCACTTAGCTTCCTTTCATCACCGTCATGTAGATTGCCTTCATGCTGCACTTCCATTTTACATCTCAAATAATCAAATACATCAAAACACTTCATAAATTTATCATTGTTATAATTAATAGTAAGCATCTCCAAATTCTAGAAAATCATATCATTATCAATGTCTTCACTCACATCAATAATGACCTTCTCACAATGACTATTCCAATAACAATAATCATCAAACAAATTACCATTATTAGTCTTCCTCTTACTAACAATGGCATCAAAAGTCACAACATAACTCTCAATCTCATCACAATCACTACAATAATCATGATGCTCATCATTACGTTTAAACAAACCACTACCAAGTTGAAGTGAAAAACTAGCATCCATCACACTAGCTTCAATGTGAGAGATATTACTATAATCAACAAGGTAAAGCTCATCCTTACTTACCTCTTCATGGCTTCTCCCATCCATCTTTGGTTCAACTTGATCTTCAACATGTGGCTGCTCAATCTCATCAAAGCTTGAAGGTTCAAGATTCCAAATAGGAGTTCCCAATTCCAATGGCCTCTCCTCTTCAAAGGAATCAGTAACAAGGTCTTCATCCCACTTTGGAGGTACCAACTCAAAAGGTAAACTCTCCTCCATGGATTTAACATCAAAAACATCATTAAAAAAATTATTCATCCACATACCTTGGCTAGAAGACTCACCTCTCTTCCATGAGATAGTCTCAACTTAACTTAGAATCTTCTTTTCCTTGCCACAAGGTGTAGAATAATTGCAAAAAGAATGAGTATCATACCTTCTAGTGTTGCCCTTGATCCTCCTTAAAGAAGTCCCTTGATCTTGGTCACTCTCTTGGCTTTGATCCTTTACCTCCCATGACTCATGAGGTAGGAACTCTCCTTGATCAGTAGCATATCCCATCTTGGACTTTGAAGATCTCTTGATCCCTTTATGAGGCTCTTGATTTCCTCCTTTAAAACCCTAGAGTATTGAGCACTCCTTCACTCAATAAGAAATACTTGAGAACTTATTTTCTCATTGATCTCTACTTCATCAGACCTGATGGGATGTGATATCGCATGGGCCGTGATATCATGTCCACCGTGATATTACATCCCCCACGATATCGCGTACGTGATATCGTGTCTTCCCCTACAATATCGCGTACGTGATATTGTAGTGCGCCACCAAATCTATAAATAAGAGGTAGCTCTCCCTTGTTTCTCAATCTAGATCTAGACCCTTAGCGAAACTCTGGCAGTTTTACCTCTCCATAGATAGAATAATTTCCATGTGCCCGCAGTAGGAGCTCCAAAGTGAATGGATCTTTATTCGAGCAAATATTGTACCTAAACACAAGTTTTTGTATGGAAATAAAGATGAGCTATTGGATAAACCTTGCAGTGCATGGACTAAGCTAAATAGGACTTTATTTATTGTTCATCATTTAAATGCTTTATTAGTTAATTAAATCTCTCTCAACCCTTCTCCCATAGTTAAGTGCATTCAGTACAACCGCTTCAAGCACGTGCGTTACGCTTGGTAATCCCAGTAACAAATAGCGTTTGGTAACCAAGGTTGCATTGGTTCAAGGTGTGAATGGTAAGTGGGAACGGATGCTGATGCTAGGTTAATTAAGGCTTAGTTAGTTAGTTAAAGTTAGTTAATTAGTCTCTTCACCCTTCACCTCATTAGCATAGGAGATAAAACATAAAAACTATAAAAATCACATACCTCAGACTTACTTAACCATACAACCATGACAAATACAAATAAGTCTAGGAAGACAACGAACGATTAACCTTAGGTGTTCCATGAGGCATGTAGGCACTTAGTCTGCGGAGTTTGAACAGATCGCACATGTAACGCTCATATTCATATGGTTGAGTGTAAGGGTACCTTGCCACTCATCAAAACCTTTCATATTCCTTCCCTTCTTGATGACTAGAAGATATTCTATCAATTCTCCTCAAAATATTTCCCATGTTAGCGTTGAATTTCTCCATATCCCTTCTTGAAGTTTCTACAAAATCTTGGTGCTTGTGGACCTTGACTTTGGAAAGAACTTCTAGCATTTTAGCCACAAAAACTTTTAAAAAGTCCTTAAACTCTTGAAGCTCTTGTCTAAGCTATTGATATGTCTTCTTCTTTGGAGTCATACCTATAGTAACAAGAATGATATCCAAAAGAAAATACAAAAAATATCCACAACAATGTTCCTTTCATTCAAGGAAAATACCAAGCTTCAACACAGAAGTGTGGAAACCCCCAACTTTAGCTCTGATACCAGTCTGGTGCAGGGGTGTTGAACCATAATAGACCCCAATAGGACCCAATCCACAACTTCCAAGAAGATCTAAATTAGAAAATAATAATAACACAATAAATGGAGAAAATCTCTCTTACATTAAGATAATTCTCAAAATACATAGAAAATACATAAAAAATGAGGACCCAAGCTCAACTCAAAACTATCCCAAGGATCTTAGAGGCCATACTTTGTCCTCTCTTAATCCTCAATTGCTTACCATGGAGCCTTAGCTCAAGACAAGACACTTATAAGAGATTCTCCTAACCTCTCTCAAGTGCTCTCCCTTGCCTCTCACTCAACTTTCTTGCACAAGCTCTTCTCCCTTGCATAATCTCTCTTCTTGCACAAGCTCTCTTCCCTCAAGAGCTCTCTCTCTTGCCCTTTGTTGGGATGTTTGGCCTTCAACATTTGCACTTCAGGCCTTGGCACTTCAGCACTTGACATTGTGACACTTATGATGGTGAATTGCATCAATATTTATAAGCAACTAGAAGGTAAAAATCCTAGAAATCTTTTCTCAACTCAACTTGAAGTTCTTTAGATGTTTCCCAAGTATTTTTACCTTCTCCCCAATTGTTTCCATCTTGCTTTGGCTATTTCCCGAATTGGAACAATGTTTTTGGAAGTTTCCCCATGCATCTAGGTCATCTCTAGCTTAATGTAGACGTCTTCTATGAAAGCCCTGCTCTTGGGAGAGACATCTACTATTTTTGGTAACTGTCTCCTTTGGACTTGGGATGTCTACACTTTAGGGAAGACGTCTATCTTGCAAGTGCCAAAAGTAAGAATGTTTGTTTTGATGTTGAAAGCCTCTGAATGCCTCCAAACAAGTTCCCATAGACCCTAGAACCTTCTAAACTCATCAAAATGAGCCAAAAACACCTCGAAACATGCCAAAATATCCTAGAATCATCCTTAACAAAATCAACACAAACAAACACCTAGCATGTAAGGTAAAATAAGAGGGTCAGAAGAGGTGTCCCTACACCACAATGATTTACAATTGCACAATTCACCATTTAGGAATATTAGCCACTTAGGTAAGTAAGTCCATGGAATTTGACCCGATTGCATGAGAACCCTTGTGATTTGTATGGTTGGACATAGGGACTACCCATTCCTCATTAAACACCCAAGCTAAGAATTAGAATTAGGGCTAACTTTTTGTTTTTGGTTGAGGAGTATCAAGTGGGAAGTGTTGGAACTAGAACAAAAACTAGATGATTATATTTACCCAACACAAAGTTCCTTGTTTTTTTGTTCAACACAATAGTATGTTAGACAAGAGACCATCATTTGGTGTGTTGCTCAAGTTGGAAGATGTGTGTTCAAGCCTAAACATAGCCATACAAAGAGGTTAGGCTTTTGCTCATCTACTTCCCTCTTAAAACTTTATGATTATCCTTTAATGACCCTATTTTGTTGGAACAAGACTAAGATAACCCTATTTTGTTGGGACAAAGTATAGTGTATTAATATACCTCTCAAAATAAAACCTATAACTTGTAAATAGAAGCTTGCTCGTTTTAACCAAGTGAACTAACCTACGGACAAGTACCCCATATACGCATTAAAAAACAGGAAAGGGGTCAACGGAAAAGGGTATTTTATCACGTGCAGATGCTAAAATTTTAAATATCTTTGTATCGCTTTTCTGGGATACACCCCCAAGGCTTTCATAATCAGTTACGGGGCGTGAAGGGTAGGGAATAGTTTTAATCTTCAAAAAACAATTTTCAAAAGGCCGTGAAGACAATGAAATAAGATGATAGCAAACATGTACCAACAACTTTCTTTTTGATTTCTCATTTTTCTTATTTAAAAAGCTCAGAAGCGCAAGATTGATCAGACCAACAGGCGGTCCTTGACTCGGAGGAGAGCAGAGCAAATTGCATCAGAGCAGCGGAGAAACGAGGAGGCGCTGTTCTTGGGCAACAGGTAACAGCATCATCACAAGCACAAGCAGAAGCAGAAGCAGGCACAGAGAAAGTAAGTTTGTGTTTGCTCAGCGAGAGAGAGACAGTTTGGGAGCGAGGGACACGAGTGGAGAATAATATGTTGCAGATTCATCTGAACAAATCCTCGTCCGGAGGAGGAGGAGCAGCAGCAGCAGCAGGAGCAGGAGCAGCAGGAGGTGGAGGTTCCTCTGCCGGCGATGCCGCTGCGGCCGCAGTCTCAGCAACATCATCGGCATCAGCATCTGAAACAAACCCTAACATCATCATCAACAACAACAGCAGCAGCAGCAACAACAACAACAACATCAACATGAACAACAACAACAACAACAATAACAATAGCAACAGCAACGTGACTGTTTCATGTGCAGAGCATCTGGTTTTGGCTGATCTTCTTGTGGCCAAAGGCCTTGGCACACCTCCTTCTACTCATTCTCAGTCCAATCCCCCCCGCAAGAAGAGCACCGTCGGCCGTAAGCGCCCCCGCACTGCCGGTACCAAGACTCACATCTGCGTCTGCTGTGATTTCCCTATCGCTATCTATGGTCGCCTCGTAAGCTAGCAATTTCCTCATCCTTGTTTCTTCTTCAAACCCTAGTTTTTTGTTTTCTGTTTGTGGTTTCTGCATTTTTCTTTCAGTTGTTGGTTTGCGTTTTCGTGAATGCCTGAATTAGGGTTCCGTCTCTGGAAACGAATTGATCTAATTTACTTCTCGTGAATACTCGAACAAAAACAGGTTTGGTTTCGGAACAAGTACATTTCTTCTGTTTCTTTTATTGTAGGTCAAGTTTTCTTGTTTGTGGAAATTGGATTGGAAAACCATATACTTTAACTTTCAGTTTGATCATGGTTTTTCTTTGGTCCCCCGGCCACGTAGATCTGCGTTTCCCATGTTCTGAAAAAGAATTTGGTTCTCGTCGGTGGTGATTTTGAGGTGTCGATGAATGTAGATTGACTGCATTTGTTTGGTCCATTTGTTTTGGTTCCTGAGCAAGGCTCTGCAATGTGCTTTTGTTTTGTTTTTGATGGAGAGGCAGTCGTGATGTTTTGATTTTGTTTCTACCATGCTGGAATGCCTTCACGCTTTGAAATTTCTTTTTGCTGCTGGTTTCTGACTCAAGTACAGTTGGAGGCTTTTCATTTTTTATTTTTGCCTAGATGCCACAGTCGTGTGTTAAAATTCTTTTAGTTTTGGGTTATTCATAAAGAATTTTATGTGTTTTTTTTGTTACACTTTTTACTGCTTGATATATATTTCATGCCGTGCTCTTCATTTTCTTCTTATGCTGAGAAAGACATTGTCCTCAAGCTGTAATATTTTCTTCCTTCTTATTCCCTACGGGAGGGCTTCTCCATACTTTTAATGAATTTTATTTTTCGTGTTGGTAGATCCCCTGTCATCATGCATTTTGCTTGACATGCGCACGCAGCGAACCGACTTGCTATCTGTAAGATTTCGTGAGCCTGAGACAAATCTATTGACTCTGGTTATTTTGAATTTGTGCAATATTTTGTTTGTTCGTTTGTTCTTTCTACTTTTTGTACCCAGCAAGACTAACATAAGTTTTTCGATCCACGGAAGTAGGATTATTGACAATTAAAATAGTGACAGAAGTAAAATAATGCCGTTTCAGGTGTGATCAAAGAATTCAGAAGATTGTATCCATAAAATTGCTGGATGGATTATTTATTTGTGGTGCTCCACACTGTCTAAAATCGTTCTTGAAGAAGTATGATTTTGAGCAGCATTTGAAAGAATCACACATAGATTTGCTTCAGCCTGCTTCTGAAAAACAAGAAAAGGATGTTGTTTCCACAATACCACCTGCACCTGATGCTCACTACAAGCCGCAGCTGCATGCAGAATCTCAGGCTTTATCCCGGCTAGTGGCAGCTCCCGTAAATCAAGGCTCGCAGCAAGTTACACTGTCAGCAGATTCACCATCTATGCGATCTCTGTTGAAGAGATCTTCAAATTCCATGTCGGTTGTCCCCCCTCCAATGCAAAAGCAGATACTTGGGAGTCAATCTACCGTAGCGCCCATTCCCACTTCTGCAACGCCTCCTTATGAAAAGCAAGTGTTGCCAAATCATATGTCTGCCATCAAAATCCCAGAACAGTCATTTGATAAAAAGCAGATGGAATATCCAGAATCTCAACTTCTGGCCCCTGTTCAATCTTTTGAGAAGCAATCGCTTCAATCTACTCATACACATTATCAAAGGCAGGCTTCTGAAACGCACCAGAGTCCACAACAACAGACTGAAAGGAGACAAGCGGATGCCTTCAGCCAGCAAAATCAAGGAACATCACTTGGGCATGTAGCAAGAGGGATGCCGGCTAATCATACAGCTAATATGCCTCAATATGGAAGTCAGCCATATTCGCACCCATACTCAATCTCTTCAGAAGGGAAACAACACATGGGTTCTTCCTTTGATCCGAGGTATGGATCTGCAAAAAGCACAAATTTTCATTCTTCGAATCAGAATATGCAAGAAAACAACCAAAGGTATCCGGTGCAAACCCAGTTTGTACCACAGTTCCAAGATAATCAACATATTACTCAGCAAGTAGGAAGCTCTATGTTCCCTAATTCAGCATCAGCGTCAATTTCAAATCCGCCTCCACATGAAGGTTACATGTATTTAGATAGGCAGACTCGCGTTTCTAACAACCAAGGTGATGTGGGGCAAGTTCCTGGAGTTTTACAAGCCCACTTTCCACAACCTTATTCGGAAGTTCATAGTTCAGACATTTCTCATGTACCATTACCAAAGCATCGACATTATCCAAATTTGGCTAATCATGCCAACAATGCTGCCAATCATGGCTGGAATGCTGCCAGAACAAACTATGGAGGCCATGGTTATGGAAATTGGATGGGCCAATCTGGAAATTAGTTCCATTGGTGCTTGCATTTTTGTTCTATTTTGAAAGTTCTTAATGAAAATTTTGAAGAATCAATAATAAGATCTGGTGTCTCTTTCTTTGATTAGCATCTGTTATTTGTTTAAAATTTGTGTATTTAGAATATTAATTTGATTTTATAACTGTTTTGCTGCTCTAAATTCAATCCATTTCTTGTAAAAATTATATTAGGCGGTGCTAAATCATAAATGCTTGTTGAGAAAAAGGATGGCAGGTGATTTTCTCATTCTGGCAGATGAGAGAACTCCTATGTAAGATTTTGAAAGCCTACTGCATTTACATCTGAAGATAAATGTTTCATGCATGAGGAATCCAAGGATTAGGGGCTGTATACAAAGATTAGCAAACTAAATGAAGCTCAAGGCTTACTAACTTGGAATGGCTCTCATTATGTGTATTACTATAATTGTTGCGCAAGTTCCTGCATGTCGGTTATTTGCTGAAATTACTTGGGTTGCATGGTTGTGAGTGTTAAGGATGTGTTATGGCATATATTTCCATTGTTCATAAATTTCAATTTGTTTCATTTATAACTGACATAAATGAAGAGGCCTCAATATAAGTGGTTCATGAATGCCGAATACAAGGATTAGTGACTGTATAAAAGATTAGCAAATTAAGGGAAGTCACTACGTTTATTTGCCTGAATATACAGGCATCCTTGCTTGCTTGTAATGGCTCTCATATTACTGGATGTTTTTATTTTTAATTTTTAATTTTTTGAGAGAATACTTGAAAGCGTTTGTATGAACTATGAACAAGGGTTATAAAATCGGACGTTTGTGTCCAAGAGAAGGTAGAGGTATCTGGGTTCAATTTATCATCCTCCCACAGGTCAGGTCTTTTGTCGCACTAGATTCCAACCATCATTTAGCAGCCTTAATCTTTTATTTCGGGAAGATGCAGCACCTGATATGTATGAAGGTTTCACCCACCCATGTGCGTTTTCGTTTCCTATTGCTCGAGTTCTGGAGGTTAACCTGAATCGTCGTTTTAACTGTATTGTTCTCAACATAATCAAAAAAAGCGAGTTTTTCACCTTGAAAACCAACCATGTTGCTTTTGAACGATAGCAAGTATTTTTTGCCAATCACCATGTCGCTTTTTGAACGATGATTCCCCACTGTAACGTGGATGTATCGTGGTATATTCAAAGACATCTTCTAAGTTTTTCACTATGTCACTTTTTGAATGATGATTCCCCATTGCAACTTGGATTTATCGTGGTAATGTTCATGTGCAAAGACATCTTCCAAGTGCAACGCAACATTTACTTGATCTCCAGCAAAGATAAGGCGCACTAGAGCATCAAGTTCCGTCTTGTGATAGACAAGAGAAGCCAAAAGGGTTGATAGTTATATGGAACAAATTGGATTATTCTCCTGGTTGTGAAAGAACGTTTTGCATGTGGGATTTAACATCATATGAGCAAAGAAAATTTAGAGTATATCATAAGCTTAACATTGAGTAGACATCATAAAAAAAATATGGAAGGAAAAAATTTTCTGGTTTTATGATTGTTTACTAGTGTTTAACTTTACAATCAATACTTTTAAAAAATAAGAGAAGAAAATTAATCTGTTTTCTAGTGTACAACTTTACAATTGATATTTTGAAAGAATAAGAGAAGAAAGTTAGAGGGAGATCCTAGTTTTAACAAAATTTACATCATTTTTTAACATCCATGTTTGAATTTAAAATAGCAAAAGGATTTGAGATAGACAGGTGTGACTTAATATCAATATTTTTTTCAAATCAAGCAAGTGGTACGACAATTGGAAAATATTCACCTTGTTGCTTGTTATTGATCTTACATTAAAAATATTTACCATTAATTATAATCCTCTTGTAGACATTGGTTTTAATCTGTGAGGTAATAGTATTTATGTTAGACAATGAAAAATTTGCCTTACGAGCTATCTTTCTAAACTACTTAAGATACGTAGGAACTTCTGGCTTCTCTAGATTCTTCATAGCTATTTGATCATTCTTACAATTGAAATTAGCTTGATTTCTCATATTTTCAACTTTATATTATTTTTTTTTAGTCTTGAACTTCAACATATTTTTATTTTTCTTTGTAATCTTTTTTCTTGAGTAGAAAAGAACGAGCACTATATGAATGTCCTTCACAATAGCAAAAGATGCAAGAATTTGTAAGATTATAATATGTAATTAGCTGAATATAACTCTTTCCTCTTGCTTGTAATACCAATTCATTTTTATGATTATGAAGGTTGATTTCAAAAAAAAAAAAAAAAGAGGAAAAAGAAAATAGAGGTCTACGAAAACCAAAAGTTGTAGAAGTAGAATATATATGCTTAATGGGGCCTAGAAGACTAAGAATTTTCTACTTAGCTTTTTGAAAAATCAACAAAAGATTATATAACTCGAAAAAACATGGAGCTTTAGCCTATTCTTCAAATTGGATATCAAAGTCTAGAGCCCACTTATGATTGATCAACACTACATATTTATGTATAAAACACCTTATATCTAGGGAATGTTACACCATGGAAGCATTGCTTAACTCAAAAAGTAGAAAAAATGAGAATAATATATGGTATGAAGGATTTAAATATTATGTTTTTTTAGTGTCTAACTATGAAACAAAACTTTGATTATGATGTAGGTAACTCAAAATTTGAATGAACACATTGTGATGAAAGATGATCAACCAATGACTTATATACATAATCCAGAAGAACAAAATCAGGTTTACTAGTTACATCAACATAACTAGAAAAAAGCATTACAAATTTTTTCTTACCTACTTGTAAATCTATATTTTTAGAGTTAATAGAAATTTTTGCATCAATAAAAGAAGTAGAAATTTTAACATTAGCTAAAGAAGTTGGAAGTAATATAAAATTCCCCTACAGGTTGTTCTAGAGAAAGTAGATCCATTGGAGAAAAATTGAAGAGAGGAAAATTAGATCCAGTGAAAAAATTAGATTCGTTGGAAAAACATTAAATCCATTTAAAAAAATCAAATTTTCTAGAAAAACGTCAAATTCTATAAAGAGAGATAAACTATATAATACAAACATTAGAATAAAATTTGGAATTGCTTCTATTTTAAATAAGCTAAAGAAATGACATTAGCTTCTTTAAAAATGGTTGTTACATTATTCATCATCATCATCTTAACCTTGTCCTAACTAAATCGGGTTAGCTACATGAGTTCTTTTTCACCATTTGCCTCTATGAAAAGCTAGAGTTTTGTTTATTTGTAGTTCTTGTATATCTTTAGTTATTTTTTTCATGTCTTTTTTAGTCTTCCTTTTGTTGGCTTTTGTGAGATAGTGATGTAGCAACTTTCTTTTATAGGCATATTGTCTGATCATCTTTGCACATTTCTAAACCATCTAAGCCACCATTGTTGTAACTTATCTAAAATAGAAGCTACTTTAACTCTTTCTCTAATATATGTATCATGTAGTTTATCTCTTCTAATAACATTCAACATCCATCTAAGCATTTGCATTTCTACCACATTGATTTGTTGTTTATGCCTCTTTTGTTTTGCCTAACATGTAGCACCATATAAGATAGCAAGCCTAATTGTGATTGTAACATCCTACCCTACCATAACTAGCTAAGGCAAAGTGATGTTTAGGATCAATAGTAATAACACAATGGAAGCATATGTCTCATACAATCAAACTGTACAAAAATCCATGCTAACCCAAAGATCAAACATATACTTCAATTATAAAAATACATGTCTCTACATAAACCCAAAATCTATACTACTTTCATAGGATACCAAAACATAAACATCATATACGTAAGAGTATAGTGAGGATCTTACAATCATAAAGTCACAGAAAACTATGCATGGAGATGTACATCAATGAATCATTGTAGACATCCATCTCATTAACTTTCTCAGTGCTCTTTTGCACCCCTACAACCTCCGCCTATAATAAAATAAAGTCAATATAAAATGAAATGGGAAGCTTTTACACTTTCCTTACTCGATGGCCAACAAGTACTGCACTAGAGGAGAGGAATTAGGTACAAAGTAACACATATCAATAGTTAGTCTTACACATGCTTTAAACAACACATGTACATATGATATTACACATAGTACTAGCATGATCCCTACTAAGATGAATGATGAGCAGTGAAAGGTACCCTTATGGTCAACCATACAAATCACGAAGTGTTCACATGCAAACTAGTCAAATTTCGTGGACTCTATGTCTTCCGGTACACTAGTTGATGAGACGCAGATTGCACAAGCCGCGATATCGCGGCCAACGCGATATCGCATCCCTTGCGATATCGCGTCGTTTCCTGCGATATCGCGTACGTGATATCACGGTCCGTTGCCATATCTATAAATAAGAGGCGGCACTCCCCTCATTTGACATCCTAGGCTAGAAGTAGCGAAGCTCTGGCGGATTGATCACCCCAGAGATAGAATATTTTCCATGTGCCCGCAGTAGGAGTCCCCCAAGTGAACGGTTCTTTATTCGAGCAGCTTTGTACCTGAACGCAAGTTGTGTACGGCAATAAAGACGAGCTTTGTGGATAAACCTTGTAGTGCATGGATAGGTT